>JAWQFJ010012526.1:5000-15634 GCA_034096865.1 Theodoxus fluviatilis | reverse complement strand
ATCAATCCATCCATGTATCCATCCATTGATCCATCCATCCATCCATCCATCCATCCAACTATCCATCCATCCATGTATCCATCCATCCATCCATCTATCCATCCATCCATCCATCCATGTATCCATCCATCCATCTATCCATCCATCCATTTATCCATCCATCCATCCATCCACCCATCCATCCATCCATCCACCCATAAAGGCCTCCTCACACGTGGCAGGTTTTGTTAAAAGGACACAACATGTCTTTGTGTCTGATTAAACACCTACATTAGAGCTGGGGCGAAATAAAAATGTACAAACACAGACGAGGGAGGGCATGTGACGGGACACCCACGTAGCAGTCGGCAGCGATACCACCAGGCCTCGTGTATTTGCACAAAACTGAGTGTGTCCATGGATGTCTTCCCAGCTTTCCCCGTAACATCGTGGTCTTACTGATCGTGGCATTCCTTTTGATTTACAACGAACGAACGTCCCACAAACAAAACGAGAAGAACACCCAATGGTGTGAAATCGCATCCTAGATCTATTATGAAATTCGCTGTCCATCCAGTCGTTCACCGCGGCGGCGTTTGAATCTCTTCGAACTCGATCAGCTGCGCACCTTGTGACGACAACATGTCTGAGCAATAAACGGCGCACATTAGAAATGTACAATGATGTACAACTGTACAAGAAATTCATATTTAGGCGTCAGAACATCCCACAACTGACAGTTGAAGTAGCAGAAGCCACAGAAGTTTCGAATCTAGCGAGGCTTGGCCGCCATGAGGACACGTGGCTAGATAATCTATCCTGCTACATCACAAACAGGAACCCATCTGGCTGGCTGTTCCAAAAAGTGTCCAACGGACATGAAAAAATGGTGCATGTTCCTATTGGGCGGACACTCGACAGACGCTGCTTTTGGGACTTGCAGGCTCCATATTTCGTATGGAAACGGCGTAGTTGTCAGAAAATGTCCACGTTTGAGCACTCCCAAAACATTTCTTGCCACTTGCAAGCGCAATAGTTCCCATGGAAACAGCGTAGTTGCCAGAAATGTGTCTGCCTGTGAGGAGACCGTATCATCACGCTGCCTCGACAAACTCTGACAACGAAAGCGGAGGATGTCGTAAACTGAACTTCAGTCAAGTCGGTTGGTCTCAGTGCATACGCAATGAGGGTTGGCAGTCTCGTACAAAATGTAACAGGAATCAGCAGGAGCCATGAAACTAGAAGACTCAGCCAGGCTGCCTTCGGAGAGGTTTGATTTGAAAGAACGTTTATGGACGCTCTGAAATATCGGTGAGGTACGACAGTGATTAAATGCCCCGTCATTCTTTTCTCCCCACACCATGAATATCAAACAGCCTGTATCCCGCTCCTTTTCTTCACACCCGTCCTGTCTCGCTCCCTTGCTGACTACAAGCCCAGTATAGTAATGCATCAAGTATCAAAAGAAGATCTCTAACGGGAACAGGAACAAAGTCGTATTTTAAGAAATCAAACCACACCAAGCATCTTGTATTACGACAATAACTGACGGTGGCTGACGTGAGCTCATCTGGATTATGTACAGTGGCAAGGGAAGTAGGAGCTGCTGTGCATAAACCTCCGTTGGTTACGGCTTGACTCTCGCCCACCTTTCTCATTGTCTAGTTATCCCTCCATGTTGCTCCTCAAAACAAAGATGATCTTGCAACAACACAAATTAGTCGGTTATTACTTTCCGTCATTTCAATAACACAGCTAACAAAGGGAAAGGTTACAATTTTCTATTTTGATCTCTCTCCCTCCCCCCCCTCTCTCTCTCTCTCTCTCTCTCTCTCTCTCTCTCTCTCTCTCTCTCTCTCTCTCTCTCTCACCACTGTGGTTTTTGCATTCTAATGCTAATTAATTGTGATTGCCTTTTTGACTGATTCCAGTTATCGTATGAAATCGTTAGCTTTAAGAATGTTGCAATTGATGGGGAAGGGGGGGGGGGATGATGGAGAATAATTAGGAAATATTTCATTGATGAACCTTGTCTTCCAGTCATGTTAAATCTTATCAGGCCTATTCATAGGAATCCCCTTGCTTGCAAACCCAGTGGATTTAATCGGTTGGTATTGTATGCTTGCCACTAGAGGCATTCCACAATGGGCACGCGGAAAAGCTTCCAGGGTCGGGCCGCACCCGTGGACTCGTCCGAGGAGAGGGTGGTTGGAAAGACAGCCAAGCTTGCGGGCCACACAAACTGGTGGGCAACAACGTCTGATTGGCTGCGTTTTTACGAGGGATTTTTTTCTCGCGAGTCTTCAAATTATTTTGTCATAGCGTGTGTGAATCGCTGCGAATTTACTGCGGATTAATCCACCAAGATCGCTTGCCAGACCGAGCATGTGGCTCGCTAGCTTGTGTGGCCCGCCATCTTGACTGCCTTTCCCACACCCCTCTTCTCGGACGAGTCCACGTGTGTCCCGTCTGTAGAAGTCTTTCCGGGCACGCCACGTAAAGAAAAGCCTATGCCAGATGACGTCACGCGCCTTTTCATCAAAATGCAAGTTACAAGGGTACATATCACTTAATGCGCGTAACTTACGTTGTTGTTGTTGTTGTTGTTGCTGTTGTTGTTGTTGATGATGATGATGATGATGATGATGATGATGATGATGATGACGATGACGATGATGATGATGATAATAATAATCGCAATTACATATTTTTTACACCACAAGACATCTTTTTTTAATGATTAATGTTAGCACAAATCAATTTCACAAAAAGGGCATCGACAATTAATTTTGTGGTGGAGGGTAACTAATTTTTAATATTCATTCTTGTTTACATCAGAGAAAGGACACTCTTCTCTAACCCGTTTTTCAGAAGTGCGCTTTGACACGCCGTGACGTAGTGCACGTGGTATCATAATGCATTAACTCGTGAAAGCAGTGTTCATGAGTGGAGAATTGATGCGATCACATTCGAGGTTCGATCCCCGAATGCCCTGAGCAAAGTCGAGGCCTGCCGGGTCAGAATGGGGCCCCAGGGCCTTGCGAGGGATTCGAGTTTCAAAGGAAGAAGGGAGTCCGTCTTCAGAAGCGTCTTCCTGACTGGGGCTGACCATAGAGATGGATTGGTCTCCAGTTGAGGCAGATAAGCCAGTAGCCCCCTGAAAGCCCAGGCCCCAGAAATGGATTGGTCTACAGGCGGACAGAGATAGGCCTGTGCATGGGCCATAACCGTGGGAATGGATAGCACCACAGATGGATTTGGCCGCCATGGAGGATGTGACGCCTGCAATGGAGAACTCTGAGAGGAGAGGCTGCGACGGGACAGCGCCGCTTTGGAAACGCGGGCTCCGTCTGTCTGTGCGCTTTCAGCGGTGCCAGGAAGTCCACCAGTCTGGCAGAGGAGCGAGAACCCTTATGGACAGGAGAGAACTCTCACAGAGAGGAGACGCTGCAGTCTGGGAAGTGTCAGTTGCCAAAGAGGAGGGGATGGATAGGGGTAATCTCCCCTGAATGGAGACGTCTGTGGGAAGGCGAATCTGGAAGGCACCTCTATCGAGTCTGTCCCTGATGAGTCTGAACTTGAGAGAGAGAGAGAGAGAGAGAGAGAGAGAGAGAGAGAGAGAGAGAGAGAGAGTGAGTGTGAGTGAGTGAGGTGAGTGAGTGAGTGAGTGAGTGAGTGAGTGAGTCAGAGTGGATCTCCCGGCAGGTGACTAGAGAACATTATGGACGGCAAGCTGTACACACTTGTTCCTGTGGCATGTACATTGCTAATCTGACCAGCTGACCACTTGAAAGCTCTACCCTAGCTCCAACCCATCCCCTAACGCCCCCTCTCCCCAATAGTGCACGATTGTCCGAAGCTCAAGGACAACATCCGGGCACTGATGGCCGCCATGCTGCAGTGTCCCAGTGACCAATCAGACCGAAGCATGCCCCAACGCCACTTCCGCCATTACTGACCTTACTGCCCCTGGCACGGCTTACCCAGGCAGGCAGTCCTCAATGGTCGTGATTGGGTAGGCCAGTCACGTGACCTGCATTCTCCTTGACTAGTTTAGCCTATGAAGGCAGATATGCCGTAAAACACCATCCATCCATCCATCATTGACCAGTTCGGCCACGCGACCAGCACCGTCCGTACCTGCAAATGACCATCCAAAACTCGTGACAAACATAAAAAGGCGAACTTCCCAACCCTTCATACTTGTTAAGAATATACACCAGTTCCTGCCAGCCCACCCCCCAGTGCTCTACCCTCTTGCATGAGTACAGAGTCAGCCCCTCAGCCTCTACGCGCTTGTTGAAACCATGTCTTTTGACAGGCGGAGATAAGCGAGCATGCTTTGGGGTTGGACGATGTGCGAGGCGCAGTGCCGTGGTTCTATCCCTGGGACGGGAAGAATCCGGATTGAAATATATTTTCCAGTGGCAGCTCAGGATGAATCAGATGGACATGCACACTGCATGCGCTAACAGTTATATCATTCTGGAACACACAAGATTTTTTTTACGTATGTTGACTTTAATACGTTACTTCTTCCCTAAAAGAATGCACCCATATTCGTCGAGCTTGCTCTGCACTCCTAATCGAGCTAATAATCTCAGCCTCTGCAGACTCGTGCCCCCGTCCAGATGTTAATCACAGTGTACAGCATCTTTATCAGACTCTTTCCTTCTGGTTGTGGAAAATCGGTTTTCCGTAAGTGCTACTCCAGGATCTGCACAACTTCGAACAATGCCTCCGCTGCCCGTAAACTACGGCAGGTTAGCGTCGCTACCACCGAACCAGGACCCCGACACATCGCACCACGAGGTGATCGTCCCGCCATGATAAACACATCGCTATGCCAAGGTCTTCACGCACTTCGCATGCCAGTACAGTAGGACTAAGCTTTAGTAAGCGATGATTGGACTCGCTGAACAAGTGGCTGGGTGGCTCGCAGCTCCTAGTGACTATTTTCCACGTGTTGATAACTCAGAATGGGTTTCCAGTACAGTAGGGCCAAGTAATGATGATGATGATGATGATGTCCACTTGTATGGCGCACATATCCATGCTGGCAGCATGCTCAAGGCGCAGGAGATTAGGGGGAAGGGAGAAAAAGTTAACAAAAACAGAGACTAGTGCACAGTCTTTCAGTCAGGTATGTCCTTTCATTTAAGACTATTAACACAGATCCCAAGTCAGAAAAGGTGAGTCTTCAGAGTGCTCCTGAAGTGCTCTAGTGACCTCGCTTCTCGCATGTTCTGGGGGAGCGCATTCCACAGGGTCGGACTTGCTGAACTAGTGGCTTGTAACCTTGGAGCTCCTTGTGACTCTATTGCCCTACAGACAATGCAGAACAGCAGTGCCTCTTGATTTAGAACTGGAACAGTCCTAGTCAACAGTAACTTACGTGAAAGGTCAGTTTCAACACCTGACGCAAGCATGTCAGGATGGAGAAAAAAAGTTCGGTTGACAAGATCTCATAAAACATTCTAGGAATCGTCCAATTTTTTTACCAAAAAGTCTTACATAATCTTGTTTTCTCTCAATATTTTTTTTCTTGTGTCTATGGCCTTCTTCTCTGCAAGAGTTCCCATGTGATAAGAACAAGAGAGACAAGTTTAGGGAAACGTGATTAGAGATCCCAGCAGAGACAGCCTTATACGCTTCTCTGTCGTCCGCCCTGTCGTGCCTGTGTGCAGTCATCTTCTTGTCCAGACATCTGTCTATCTGGACGTGTCCTATCAGGCCCTCCCCAGCCCAGCATCTTCCCATCAGGCGTCCCCAGCCAGCGCTTCCCTATCTCCGTGTGGGCGCCGTCAGTAACTAACGTCATCAGAGGCAACCCAATTGACCGCAACGAGACGCGCTGCCCGTCTGGTCCCAGTCACGTGACTATCCGCACCGATCGCTGTGGAGGCCGAGCGCTAATGCGGCGCTGATGGAGTTACGGGCCCTGGATGGGACTGCCGGCGGTTCGGAGTAGTCGCCCTTGGGGAGGGAATCCAGGCCATTAAGGGGGCTGAAGCCACGAGGACCGGCATGACAAACTCGCTGCGATGTCGTTCTGAAAGAGACCGATCCTGCTCTGTAGACAAGAAGTCGAAAACGGGCTGGTCCTACGGTCCATACCTTGGGTAGAAGAGGGGCTGTCCCTCTGGACTTACGGTCCATACTTTGGGTAGAAGGTATGTATAACTGAAATTGCAGTGTTACTTTGAGTTTATGATGCCAAGCACAATACTGAGCCACAAAATGAGGACACATCAACATTTAAAATGTTTAAAATGGATGAAAACCTCTTGTTGAATATGGCACAGGCATGCCTGAATCAGGAAAAGAAAGGAAAACAAGTTTATATTTACAAACCTTCACAGTATGACAGGTTAATTGGAGGCAATGTCATTTTCCAGTGCAACTTTTGAAGCAATAACATGTTCGTAACACATGGACACGAAATGCATCTTTTATAGTTTTGCCACCCCAAATGCGACTCTCATGGGTAGCTGCTCCTTTCAATGAGTATTTTTCAAGCTTTCAACCCTTGGCCATGTTACTCATTTACGCAGATAAGTGAGGTCAGCAAATTATCACCTGAACGTAGGAAGTTGACAACTGCTGTCGGGGGACACGACATGTTACTTACGTTAGACAAATGTTAGCCTTGTATCACGCATTACTGCTGATCCTAAAGAAACAATTGATCACAGAAGGAAGTTCAAACACACTTTAAGAAGCTGAAAAGGTGATTCCACATTGTGTTCTCTCGAGTATTTTCCCCCTGGGGTAACGGAAGTAGGTAGGTGAAGCGTGTCCTCGATTTGGTCGCCATTTAAACTGCTTCCATCAGGGGGAAATATTGAAATAAAATAGTTACTTTTCTAATTTTGTCATGATTATATAATACACGTATTCCTCTATTACTTAGTAACGAAGACCAATAGGGTAGAAATAGTCAAGCTGTGCCATTTTCAGTCAAATCAGGCAAAAGTATGGGGAAGTCACCGAATGGCAAGTTTGGCTCAGTATCGTGCGCGTCCACTTATGTATCCTGCTGGTATGGTGGACATAACTTAGGTCTGCCCTGTTGCGGCAATCTCCCCCTTGGCAGACCTACTTTGCTGGTACGACTGTCTAGTCTTGGGTAGGTCATTTCCCTTGAAATGCGGGATAGCGTTGAGCAGCTCTCCGCAGCTGTGCGTAGGGCTTCCACTGAGTAGGTCTGCCTAATTCTTGTGAAGAATTTGCACTGTTGACTAGAAATCAAAGTAGAGCTATCAGGTCCTGCAGACTACATTTGACTCGTAGACCCACCGTACAGAAACTGTATCGCTGTTTAAGTTTACCTGTCTTGCTTTTAAAGGTGACTTTTCTCTGACCGTCATATCTGAGCACCATGTTGGTACAACGGTGTTGGGTATGCATGCTGTGTTGGGATGAATGGCGGTGTTGCGTTAAACAGATCCGTTCAACCATTTAGGGTTCTTCCGCTGAGTAGCCCAGTCTTGCTGTTATAGAGGCCTTGGCATGAATAGGCTTTGATTCATGGGGTTGACGACTGGCCAAGAGTGGCTCTGTTCAGCTCCACGGTGGCCATACTATGAGCAGGCCTGGCCTGGGGTTGGAGGCCTTGCCCTGAGCAGGCCTGCCCTTCTGCTGTGGCGGTCTTGACATCACCCTGGAGGCGGTATCTGGACCGTTTTCGTGATGTCTCTCTTGTTAGCGCGGTGACGTTCGCTGTTTGCCAGGAGACGACTATTTAAGGACCAGGGTTGTAGGGACGGCAATCGCTTGCGGCCACTGGCGGGCAAAAAATGTTGCGAGCGCGTGTCATCCTCACTGGATCCCTGTCCGTCAGGGTCCCCGCCTTGCCTCTGTGACTGACTGCTCGTCCCCGGCTGCCTGCCGTGTGGACTCTGGTGCAGACAGCGCCCTGTGGAACCCGCGCAGGTCGTCAACTCCTGAACGCCCGCCCCGCCTTCCGGCCAGGAAGTCTGACCTTTGCCCCATGCCCTGGAGGTCCAAGCAGGTCCCTCTCCTAGGCCCCTGGTGCTGACCCCTGAGCAAACTTTGGCGCTGACCCCCAGAGTGGAAAGTTTGGCTTGAACAGCGCTGGCCAGAGTGGCTGAGGCGTAGGCAGCGCTGGCGTGGTCAATGTTGACTGACTCGCTAGCTGTGGCGTGGAATGCCTGGGTGTTCGACAGAACCGTCTTCTCTCCTGATTTGTTGGCCCATGTCAGAGTAACGGATGCAGACGGCCAAGATGTTCAAGTGTCAACCGGAGGGTCGTGAGTTCGATTTCCGCTAGAGAACATCGAACTTTCTTCTCCCTGCCTGTTGTATGCAGGTCTTAGCTCTGTGTTGGGAACAAAGGAATTGTGTGTGCAACTAAGTTGGAAATGGATGCTGTATAAAAGACGAAGTTTATCTGGAAATGGAAACGGAAAAACAGCACCAAAGGTGTAGATGGTCCAGTATGCTAAGGCGTTGGGCTTTGCAGCGAGGCGCTGTGCCGTGGTTCAATCCCAGGGGCGGGAGAGATGGGAGAAAAAGTTATAAATCAAAGAAATAGACAATGCAACTTCTGCAGCCTCAGATACACAGACATTAGGGATTACCAATGCAACTTTTGCACTTGTCCTGTAAGCCTTGTTTAGAAATCTCATGTGTGTGTGTGTGTGTGGGGGGGGGGGGGGGGGGGGGGGGGGGGGCATTCCTTAACTTGTGTCAATGCGACCACGTTCTATATCAGAGCCCCTCACGTTAAGGACGTTAAGATTTCTACTCTCATATCCCCCATTTCCCCTACCGCCGTTATGAATAAACAGTTCGGTGCAGTTTAGCATGAGAAAGTGCTGGTCTTTGTGCCTGCTTGGGCGTGACGGTCTTCATACTGATTCGAGCTTGTTGCTGTGAACTTTTGCCTGGGATGACCTGTCACCTGTCACTCAACTGCCTGCAGCTCTGGTGGATTATTCCCTAAGCATCATGGGAGGCTTCAATCCCCACTGATGCCCGTCACCCGTGTCAAAACTCGTGATCGTTCCACGCTTTCAGGAAGACAATGCTGATCTCAGTATCGTCCAAACAGGCACCAAGTCGGCTTCAGAGTCTCTAGATTTGCCTCGTATGGAGGCAGAACGTGGTTCGAGGTCCTGTTGTCTTACTGTGTTAAAGGAGTGCTTGGCATTGAAATGCGGAAGCTGTGCCGTTGCAACCTGAAAATGCTCATAGTAGGAAACAAACAAGTTTCGAGGGGGGTGGGATGGTGGAAATGTGAATGAAAGTTCCTCATGAAACCATCGTGAGAAAAACGTTAAGTTGGTGATGTCACGTTGTGGAATCACGTGATTCTGCCTGTCTATACTTTGGAAAAGGCTGATGATAGCAGTATGGCGAATTAGATATCCTCACGTGACATAGCCTGGGAAATAAATATGCGTGACGTGCAATGTTCATGGTTGGACAGTGCCATCTCATAGCACTGAATGACTAAGGTGACTGTGGGCGCAAAGTCTCTCTAGCATTGCATGACTTAACCTGCCAGAACGCCGTGACGACGTACCACGTGACGCGCTGGGGGCGCGTGATTGGACGGCGCTGGTCACTATCGGCTTCCGTCTCATTAGACGTGATGGCGTTTTTCCCGGCATACCCCGGGCACGCAGGTGGCGTGTTCGGGCGCTGACGTCATCAATGCCTGGCGGCCATTTTTTGCTTACGTCATGGTCTATTTCTATCTGTATGCTGCTCGCGTTGTCTGGTTGGATGACTGACACTTCATTTGACTCGGATTGCCCCGAAAATGACGGGGGGAAAAGATTTTTCTGGATTCCTCTCCTACTTGGGAATGATTTGATTTGCGCGTTGCATATCGAATCCAGAGCCAATCTAGGCAATCTCGAGTTGATTAGGACGTTCTCCACTCCCTATCTCGCACCTATAACCCCCGTGACCCACCCTTCCATCCCCTCGCAACAGCACCCCACCCCACCCCACCCCTCCAAGTTGGAGAACTTCTTTCCAGGACAGGCTGCCTTGGTGTGTAGTGCCGTGTGCAAAGTTTGTTGCTGCCGACTTGCGGTCTGTGGGAAACGGCAGCTTGGGCGTGACTTGCTTTGGATGGTTGCGTCTCTGGTTTGGTGTAGGATTTTTCAATCTCGGCAAAATTCCTGTACGGAGATTATGTACGGTTTGAATGGCTTATTTGTACAGTTCTTTAAGGCTATGTACTAGTGACAACAAAGAAAATATAAAACTCTTATTTCAAACTGTTTCGAACTATCACTGAGTACTCCATCGTGTAGGATGTGTTTTTAAACTAAATTGGAAATGCACAAATATCTGTACCCATGGCAACAGGCAGCCATCTTGAATTTGTGTTCGAATACATGTATTTATCAAATGTTGGCCCTCAGTTCTGACGAAACGCTCTGTTGATATGTTCCCAGATTTTTATTACTAATATTTCAATATAGGGCAAAATGAAAACCAGAAGAATTTAAGATATTTTAATTCAAGAAGTTAGTTTCTGGACATTTCAATCACAAGGGCAAAAACTGGAAAACGGCTAAAAACCAATCTACAGTAGATAATTATGTCCCTCCCCCACCCCCAACCCCTAAGTTGACAAAATTCCCTCTATAATTCACTAGAATAGGCTACTATAT
>JAWQFJ010012525.1:0-21238 GCA_034096865.1 Theodoxus fluviatilis | reverse complement strand
ACCAGCCCATTACAAAGGGGTAATGTAACAATTTCTAGTCAGAAATGGTGTGTCGTGTCGCTATATCACGACGTTTCAGAGCTAAGAAGATGTACAAAGCCACCTTCCTGATTATTTGTTCTTCAGTGGAGCTCAACAACCGGATAAAGGTATCCTCGTTTCGTCTAACTTGATCAAGTTTCAGATATCTACTTCTTAGGTCCTCATACACAGGGCATTGAAGTAACAGGTGAATATCATCCTCCTCCTCTTCAGTGCAAACCGGGCACGTAAGATCCACATCTGCAGCATATCTGTACCTGTGAGCATTTATTTCACTAATCCCTAATCTAAATTTCGTGAGGGCATCTCGGAAGATTTGTCTGTCTATGAAATGCAAATATGGTTCCATGCATATACCGGGTTTTATAGTTCGGTAAATGTTGTATCGATTGCTGATCATTTTCTCACACCACTCTCGCTCAAAACCTTCTATCAGTCTTTGTTTAAATGTACATAAGAACAACCTTTCGTCCGTTACTGACTGTTCTGCCCAAATGTGGTCGAAACCAGTTTTTGACAGAATTCTTTTTACTTTACTGGCCCAGTTATTGAAGCTTTGTGCCCTGTTCAACATCATATCGTACGCCATTCGAGGGTATCGATGTAGTGGCATTCTTAGAATTCTAAGCCAATATTTCAACGCACGGATGGCTGCGTTGATGTACAAGGGAAATCTTCCCAGTTCACCGTACACCAATGCATTGGGAGTCTTCGGGTGCACATTTAGTAATTTCTTCATTGCAAATAAATGAGCTTTCTCTATACAGTCACATTTATCCAGTCCCCATACTTCAGACCCGTACATCAAGATTGGTTGTACCTGTGCATCAAATAGTTTCAAGAAAATATTTACAGATGTACAACTCACCCTTCGCATAGATTTATGAATTTGCACTATTGCTGTTTTAGCTCTCTTTGACAGGTCATTTTGTGGCGTGTTAGACGACAGCCTTGTGGTAAACATGACCCCAAGATATTTGTAATCCTTGTGTGTTTGGATTTGTTGCTGTCCAATGAACCATTTTTTGTGGCTAGCTAGTGGCCCGCCAAAACGAAAGACAACCACGTTCGATTTAGTTGCATTGATGGTCAGACCATACATAGCCGCAGAGTACATCAATATGTCAATCTGGTTTTGCAGACCTATGGCAGTGTCCGACATAAGTGCCACGTCGTCGGCGAACAGCAGCATGTACAGTTCCGGTCCATTTGGTAAAAGTTGTATTCCATGTTTCCCTGTAGCTACTACTTCAGTCGTGATAGCAGCTGCTACATACAAAAATAGTTGGGGTGACAGATTGCAATCCTGTTTCAGTCCCCTGTGGCAACTTCCCACCAGAAACCCAAAGAGACAGTCGAGGACAGCAGCATGTTCCAAAAGTTATCACCGACGGGAAGTGGGAAAGAGCGGGAGTAGGGAGGACGTCTTTAGCTATGGATGAATGACCTGCGATCTACCCCTACATCCTTACGAAATATCTCTGAGGACGACCAACCATCCACCACTAAGGAACTCGTATGCGGGGAGCCCAAAGAACCTGCAGATCTGTTTAACACAGCGATGAGAGATGAATTTGCAAGTTACGAAAAATCGACTCACCAAGATTTAGGAACCTTCGGATGGAAAATACATGCTAAAGAGCAGACATGGGATGACACACTTCTGCAACTTAAACGATCCTACTCGTCCGATTCTTTTGACAGACTACCTTCTAATTCTGATGAAGACAATATGGGTGACATTGATGCGTACCTGATGGATCCTCCCATTAGTTTACAGAGCCTTTTTGGAGAAAGAATCTCACCAGAGTACTGGGAG
The DNA here is from genome assembly GCA_034096865.1 of Theodoxus fluviatilis. Classification (NCBI taxonomy): domain Eukaryota; kingdom Metazoa; phylum Mollusca; class Gastropoda; order Cycloneritida; family Neritidae; genus Theodoxus; species Theodoxus fluviatilis. The sequence continues at coordinate 19,377 of JAWQFJ010012525.1, read as the reverse complement.
TGGTTAGAAGCAGCTTGGAACAGAAATGGGGTGGCTGAAGGTGACGTAGAATCCTATACATCAATTCGTTCTGAAAAGACCGACTCAGAAATCGATCTACATTGGGACTATTTGGTCAAAAGCGACTCAAGCGAATCAAAGTCGGAGCAGTCTGAAGAATATGCTAGCGAAAGTACTCCGAAACCCTTGCCACCAATACCCAAATGGATCTCGACAACAGATGTGGAGATCTTCCAAAAGAACGAGAACGAGTGGCCGAGTCATGGAGAGCTTGTGAAAACGGTCACGCACTGCTCTCTGGCACTCATGAGTAATGTGCTTCTCATCGTGGGAAGGGAGGAACTGGCATCCGGTAACCTCATTGTCAAGACATTCAATGTACAGACAAAAGCAGCCGCCCTGGCTAACTTCAGCCTGCCCAGGATAGTGGAGACTCCCTGCTACATTGGATCATGGATGGATGTGATGTTCTTTCTGAACAGGGATGGAACAGTGAACTCCTTCAAGATCGCCAACGATCAACCCTCACGCTCTCCGGAAGTGCTGCTGAAGTACTTCGTTTTCACACTGGGAGGAAGCTTTTCCGCCATCGGAGGCTGTGACGTTTCTCCTCCCTTGTGTTTATTAAAACACAGGCTCGGCGCTATGCGCTTATGTCTAGGGGATTTACTTGAGGAGGAGGAACGCACAATTAAAAATAAATCATAAATCAAAATCTCTGTCATGCACATGCCATGCAATAAACAGGAGGACAACAGGTTTGACAATTAAGAAAAGGTATTTAATAATCAGAAACGCAGATAATCGATCAATCGCCCCTTTGTGGCTTTCAAGCATATAATGATTGTTCAATGTTTCTAGGGATAAAAGAGTTCAACAGTGCAGTTCTTTAGATTCAGAGACAGTTCAGAATACGTATTCACTGTACCTTAGTAATTCCAACGATGAAGGTCATAACTAAACTTGAGGACTCACAATCTAATCACACGTTCTCGACCGAGAACAAAGGCCATCAATCACTGCTCCTATGCGCTCTCGGGCAAAGGGCAGAAACAACCACAACACAGCGCTAATGCAGATGAAAACTCCTGGGGTGAGATTTCCCCGGCTGTAGTGGTCAGCGTTGTTCCAGCCTGGGCAGGCGGGAGGGAGCCAGGCAGGAGGGGAACGATCTCAAGCAGACGACGGCTGTGCGGCTGGGCATCTCAGACCAGCAGGCGTGCAGGAAGGCTTGCCCTGGTCAGCTGGGGCCAGGCAGGCGAGCAGGCTGGGGAGCGCGGGGAGGCGGTGGCAGGGGGGCTTTGGTTTGGAGGGTGAGAAAACTTACTCCCTTATACGTGACAACCCCTTCCAAAGGGAATTAATCAATTACGGCCCAATTCTCTTTCTTTTGGGCAAACAGGGATGGCACAAGTACTTCTCTTCTTTTTACGTGCTCTGGGGAGGGGATCAGACACACGGAGTAGCTTGGATGGGAGCGTGGTGTTCTAGCACCCTATCCTTTCGCCAACTGATTAAAATTGGGCATGCAATGTAGTTTTATTGAAACACCTCAACCCTTTTCACGCATGCGCAAAACTCTTGGACAGAAAGCTGACTTGGCAGAAAAACAAGTCAAGGACATCGGTCACCCCACCTCGCAGGAAGTCCGGTATATACAAAAACAGCCATGTGGCATCCGACCCAGAAAAACAACTCCAGTGCAGAAAGGTTGTGCCAGGATTCTCTGAGACTAAGATCCAACAGGGGACAGTTTTTTTTTCTCAGTTAGGAAAACGTTAAAGGCTTCAGTCTTTAAAAAAAAACACGCTTAAATCATTAAAGCAATAAAGAGGGTAAAACATGAATCTGTCACACTCCCTCCCCCTTCAAAGTGAAATTTTCTTACTGAGTTTAACAAGAAAATTTCAAAACACAGACTCAAAACAGGAGATGCAATCTCATCATTGACATTGTTGCTGCAAAACTTCAGTGCAGTCTACCAGTCCATCCGGACTCTAAACCCAATTCGCTTTCAGCAAAGCCACTCACCATAAAAACATGTCAAAATTCTGGTAAACAGTTCACCACATTGACGACCAAATAAACGTTCTCCCTGCAAACTCTACAGGGGAAAATCAACAAAACCCAGGGGAACAAAAAGAGGTTCCTATTCCTCTCTAACAGTAGGAATTTACAACAACTACTATCGTCTGTCTGACGATCCGCCTATTTATTCGCCTCTTACGAATCGCGTAGGGGACGCGGTGGGACAATTCTTAAACAACCCCGTACCCACAGGGGAAATTACCTGCACATCAATGAGCTATACTCTGCTCAACATGACACCCTTCAACGACTCCAGTTCATAGAGAAACATTAGCATTCTCTCTCAAACCACTCAAATGACAGTGCACCCATTCTCCAAGCCTAAACTTCTTCTTCCTTGATTTCCACTCGTACCACTTCCTCTCTCGCTGTCTTGCTTCTCCTCGACATCCAGCAGCACAGCCTACCGCGTTCATCACTCTTTCTTTCCAACTGCTCAGAAAGGAAAACACATCCACATGCTTCTCCTGATCTTTCTCCCCTGCTTTCATCATTTCCTCTCTCAAATCACGCAGCCTTTCAACCCTTGTCTCCACACAAGGCTCAGGCCTCAACTCCATCTCTCCCTCGACCTTCTTCACCTCAATTCTCATCTCTACTCCTTCCTCGACCTCTTCCCTGACTTCTTCAACCTCTTCCTCAACTTCTTCCTCAACCTCTTCCTCGACCTCTTCTTCAAACTCTTCCTCAACTTCTTCCACAACCTCTTCCTCAACTTCTTTCACAACCTCTTCCCCGACTTCTTCATCAACCTCTTCCTCAACCTCTCCACCGACTTCGCCAGCCTCTTTCTCAACTTCTTCCTCGACTTCTTCTTCATGAAGCTGGTCCTCCAACTCCATCTCTGAATTCTCCATCTTTTGGGTGGACCGAGTCAACACCCCATCTCGGAGTACTCCATCATCCCCACTCTCAGACTCACTCTCCCCACTCTGGAGGGCTTTGAGCAACACAGGCTCCCCTATCTCACATGCACGACTAACAAGTTGTCCCGGGGTGACTATCACTTCCCGGCCTGCTAGATCATTCCCTAACATCACATCAACACCTGGAACAGGTAACTCCTTCAACACGCCAACTACTGCGTGACCACGATACTCATTAGTTTCCAACAGCACCTTATGCAATGGGCAAGACTGACCCACACCGCCAACGCGTGACAACACAACCATGCTACTAAAGCCTGTCAGTAGAACTCTCTTTCCAGTGTCTGACTCTCTCCAGTCTGCAAGAAGCCCAGACCGCACCAACGTAATTTGTGCGCCTGTACAACGGCGCACCGTGATAGGCACTTCCCTTTTCCCCACACACAATTTCCCCCTGGACACATACGGAGTGAAACACTCCTCGACACTCTTGAGTCTATGTTTCTCACACGACCCATTCTCTCCATGCTCCACTCCACCCACGGTCTCACACACCGGTCGGCTATCCTCCCTTGGCACCATGCCACGATTTCCCACCAAGGCCACACGCGCCTTATTCTCGTGAGTCAACCTCACTCTACAATCACGACTCCTGTGTCCTATCTCGAAACTCCTGTGGCATCGGACATTTCTAGGCGGTCTACTCACACCTCTTCGCTCCTCTCTCTTCTTTCCCTCCTTCCCACACTCATGCCTCCAGTGTCCAAATCTAAAACATCGATAGCACATGACATCTCTCTTCCCATCTCCACATTCTCTCTCTCCAATTCTCCAGGGCTCATAGGCTGGAAGAAGCTCTTCTTCTCTCTCTCTCTGCATCCACCTCTCCATCTTTCTGCAATCTCTCTCTCACTGCAGACGCTTATCTCCCCATGCTCAGGTTTCACACCTCCATCTCACTCCTCATAGATTCTCTAGCCCTTTCTCTCTCTTCCCCATTCTTCTCCATCTGCTGTCTCTCTCTTCCTCTCTTCTCCTCCCACTTCACCTCCATCTCTCGTTTTTCCCTCTTCCACTTCCCCCTTGCTATCCTCACTAACTCCGCTCTTATGAACTTGCCCAAAATCCCTTGCAAAATCTTTAGTAGCCCCCTCGCCTGCACTCAAACCAAACTTCTCTATCAAAACTCCAAACCTGCTCTATCTATTGAATCAATCTCAGACTCAATCTTCAACACTGCTCTGTAATCCATTGTGAAAATTCCGCGATCTTCACAAACGCTAAGAAATCAGCAAACATCAAAACATCACAAACCACTTGATCTCTAGCAAGCCCAGACAAGAATGCCAAAACAGGGTTACTCAAAAAGGGTGATAAATCACAATGGCAATGGTTATCCAACACAATTATTCATGCCCTACAAAACTCTGAACAATTGCTTCCACATCCCGGACGAGCACCCCATGCTGTGACGTTTCTCCTCTCTTGTGTTTATTAAAACACAGGCTCGGCGCTATGCGCTTATGTCTAGGGGATTTACTTGAGGAGGAGGAACGCACAATTAAAAATAAATCATAAATCAAAATCTCTGTCATGCACATGCCATGCAATAAACAGGAGGACAACAGGTTTGACAATTAAGAAAAGGTATTTAATAATCAGAAACGCAGATAATCGATCAATCGCCCCTTTGTGGCTTTCAAGCATATAATGATTGTTCAATGTTTCTAGGGATAAAAGAGTTCAACAGTGCAGTTCTTTAGATTCAGAGACAGTTCAGAATACGTATTCACTGTACCTTAGTAATTCCAACGATGAAGGTCATAACTAAACTTGAGGACTCACAATCTAATCACACGTTCTCGACCGAGAACAAAGGCCATCAATCACTGCTCCTATGCGCTCTCGGGCAAAGGGCAGAAACAACCACAACACAGCGCTAATGCAGATGAAAACTCCTGGGGTGAGATTTCCCCGGCTGTAGTGGTCAGCGTTGTTCCAGCCTGGGCAGGCGGGAGGGAGCCAGGCAGGAGGGGAACGATCTCAAGCAGACGACGGCTGTGCGGCTGGGCATCTCAGACCAGCAGGCGTGCAGGAAGGCTTGCCCTGGTCAGCTGGGGCCAGGCAGGCGAGCAGGCTGGGGAGCGCGGGGAGGCGGTGGCAGGGGGGGCTTTGGTTTGGAGGGTGAGAAAACTTACTCCCTTATACGTGACAACCCCTTCCAAAGGGAATTAATCAATTACGGCCCAATTCTCTTTCTTTTGGGCAAACAGGGATGGCACAAGTACTTCTCTTCTTTTTACGTGCTCTGGGGAGGGGATCAGACACACGGAGTAGCTTGGATGGGAGCGTGGTGTTCTAGCACCCTATCCTTTTGCCAACTGATTAAAATTGGGCATGCAATGTAGTTTTATTGAAAAACCTCAACCCTTTTCACGCATGCGCAAAACTCTTGGACAGAAAGCTGACTTGGCAGAAAAACAAGTCAAGGACATCGGTCACCCCACCTCGCAGGAAGTCCGGTATATACAAAAACAGCCATGTGGCATCCGACCCAGAAAAACAACTCCAGTGCAGAAAGGTTGTGCCAGGATTCTCTGAGACTAAGATCCAACAGGGGACAGTTTTTTTTTCTCAGTTAGGAAAACGTTAAAGGCTTCAGTCTTTAAAAAAAAACACGCTTAAATCATTAAAGCAATAAAGAGGGTAAAACATGAATCTGTCACAGAGGCAAAACCTACAGATTGAATCCGTGGAAACTGGAGACGGAGTTACAGGCCAGTGACAAAAGTGTTATTCCAGATCTTCCTCCTGGATTGGAAATTATAAAATTTTATAAAAGGTCTTACCATTCTCACGCGCAGTGATTACATGCATACTATGGACTCCTCTCACACCCGCTTCAGTTTATGTGCCTGTCCTTTCTTTGTTTGTCAGCGATCCTGGTTCAACTAGTTTTACACGTACCTGCTTTTTCAATAAACTTATTAAACATTCATATTCTTTGTGTACATAATACCTTGATTTTACCACAACCTATGATTTGTTTAAACATAGCTTATCGTACTCAGAGGCTACTGTATGGAACACACTAGATGCAATGTCAAAAGGTGCGTTTTCAGTCAAGCAAAAATCAACTTAATGATTATTGTTGTTTTTAATGTGGGTTTTGTTACGAAATGGTTCTTCTTCAATATTCTTAATATAAAACGAACTTTGGTAAAGGCATTTAATAGAAAAAGACATTTAAAAGTGATGAGTCAAAATGTTGTGTCTTGTGACGCGTGACAAAACTATCTTCATTTTTATCATTTAACATGAAGTGAATTAAAGTATTTTATTAAACAAAGCAAGCAGACTGCATTACTGAATCATTCTAATGAAAGTAAACCAGACAAGTGACTTGAAAGAACAGAAAATAATTAAAAATGTGTGTCATTTTTGTCACGTCACACGATACAACAATTTCCACATGCAATCATTTCCATACAAGATGAAAAGACAATGCAAACTGAGCAATTTTTATTCAATTGCAACTGAAATGAAAACTGTGAACTTGTACAATATAGTTTTAGCAGCAAAAGAAGTCATAAGTGTACGTAAACCAGTGAAGAACTGTCGTATTGTCACAAATTGTGACATCATTTTCATGTCACAAGATACTGATAAATGTGCAATACACCATGTTTGATTCTATTTAGTGTTTTGCTTTTAGCTTCTTTACAATCAAATGGTAAAGTGATACAACATTTAACATACTGTCATCAGCTAAGGAAATCCTTAATTTCAGGAAACCTCATTTGTAATGTTACTCGTGACATTTCAATGTGACAAGGGGTTTTCAAGTCACAAGACACTAATAATATTTTAAGAATACTACATAATCTTTATCTTAATATTATCTTTTGGTTCTAAATGGAGCTAGATAAGAGCATGTTTTTTAATTTCCTTCTGTATCTGAAATAAATATGACAAGTTGCTCAACATGTGTTATTGGCTGTTTCTTGTGACCGCTACATAATCATCCTTCCAAAGACGATCTTGTCACACAGACCCATCCTGCGTGTAAACGTAAGTGGAACGCTCCATCACGAACACGCTGCTATGGGCTGTCAGTTTTAGATGATATTCAACCTAGAATAGAGCGATACATCGTCCAAAAACATTCTAACAGTAAGAATGATTAAATTTATTTGTCACTTGTGACAATTTTCTGTATCTTGTGACCAGATGATTTTATGTATACAAAAATGCTTCACCTATCTTCTCGCCTTGCCGCCATCCGGGATGGCGGCAAGGATGCTTGCGCATGCGTCGTACTGGTTTGCGCCGACCGTACAGCAGTTTCGTTGATGGAAATTCCGAACAGTACGGCAGCACGCCTTCGTCTGTATCTTGTGACGTTTATGACGCGAATGTGTTTTTAGCCAGAAACAAGGGGGAAAGTGTCAGTGTGCTCTCAAAACGTTTGTTGTGTGTAGTTCAATGCTTGGAGTTTCAATAAGTGTTCTCTCCCTTGCATTGCACCCTTTCATGAAGAAGAAAACGGCAACTTTTTGACACTTTCTGGTGTGACAACAATTGTCACAAGATACTGGTCTTTTTCAAACGCATTTTTTATATAGAAAATGTTGTTATTGTGAGTTTTGTATGCCTGCCAGTACAAGAAGAACCATTTGTCTTTCAAAAGAAAAAGAAATCTTGCATGAATATGCCAAGGCCTGATGGTAATAGCACTGCCAGACTGCCACCCCTACTTGGGTTTCAAAATGGCGGCCATTTTTCGCTGTGTTTTTGGCTTTAAAACCTCGATAAAATACATTCTTTTTTTATTTATCAGCCACAAACCACTTGGAATTTCAAGTTTTATTTGTTTAGAAAGAAGTAACATGCAGTACAGTTTTCTCTTTGCTCGAGGTATCAAGTTCTGATCATTTTCCCATGGTAGGTAAACCAAACGCACCTTTTGACATTGCATCACTAAGTACTCAATTCTCTAAAAATCATAAAGGATTTGTATAATTTTACATATAAACTGCACAGTTTTTTCAAGCAGTTTCTTCTTTCATTTTTTATTGCATTCGTTATTATTATGTGGTGTATGCTTACTACATATTCATAACATTTATTTGGTGTTAAGTTGTGATCGCGTTACTGTTTGGAAGGGCGAGGGTGGGTGGGTGGACTACTTTACCAAGAGCTGATGCGTGTGGCTTACGCTAGTATCTTGCAAGGTCAGCCAAGAGAGCGCGGGGCGAGTGCGTTTCTCACCTCTCGCTCACAATGAGTCACAAGCTTTGCCCAGGAGGCTTTGTAGGTTCCTAGCCGTCTAGTGCGGGATTAGTCAAAATGGCGGGGAACATGCAATTTAGGTTGTTGCTAACAGACAACAGTGCTTGTGATGTGCCTGCCACTATCCGAGAATATAAACGTGCACGTACACAGAAATATTTGCTGTTGAAGTATTTTTATAATTCAAGGAGTAGGTATTTTGGTTGTTTCTGGACAAGCATTGTCGAAAATTTGTCATCGTAGAACACATGAAGGAGCGTCGATACTCCGTGCATGTACGTTCTGTGAATCACGTTCCTTGAATAGATTTAGAGTGAATCGATACTCAAAATTGTCTACTTGTGAGTCCAGGTGGCTTTCTTTTCTTGACAAAGTTCCTGTACCATTCGAGATGGCACCGTGGTGTGTCCAAACAAGCGAAAAACTACTGTTATGTCTGTATCGTCCGTTACTTCGCCTAACAACAACTTCTACACCAATTCTCGCGCCTGGATGCAGTCATGTTGTGATGAAAATAGTCATATGAACTCACATTATGTTAAAATGATTCAATCGATACAAGATAAATAAGTATGTCTGTGTGCTAAAGTAAATGGACTAGGTCACAAACATTAAATGTAGTGTGTACTGCATTTGCATACACAAAAATGAATGTGCTCCTTGTAGCAAGAAACTCCCAACAAAGCGAGGCTGCAGACGGTCTTCAGAGGAAGAGCCACCGTCGACAAGTGTTTCGGCCCTTTAAACTTCCTGACACTCTCGGGGGGAGGGCCACACCTGGTGTTTCGGCGCATCCAGATCCCGATTGATGCCCTCTCTGCAGCTTCTGCCATGGCTCTTGCTGCCTTTGTGCACTGACGGCTTGAGAGGCCGAGCTGTCTGCAGGCGCTGTGGACTGTGTCGCCTACGAAACCCCTAGCTCCCACCTCAACAGCGAGGATGGTGGTACTGATGCCATGGCTTCTCAACTGGTTGGCAAGGGGTTCGTCATTCTGAATACAGAGATATAGTATCTCTGACACAGGTTGGTCACGTGACTTCGGCTCCACATTCCAATGATTTTACCAATCAAAATTCAACATGATCAAAAGACCATTGAGAGTAAAAAGAGACGATTCTATTTCACTCCAATTATTTATCCCGATAGATAAACACAAATTTGGTGTTCTAATAAAACTAATCTATGAGATTTTCAGGAAATCATTTGAGAACTACTTTTAGCGCGAACATCGTCTATAAGGTTGCAAACTGCCTTCAGCACGTGCGCTTGTCTTTGGAACGCATCGAAAAGGATTGCTATGGCTCCGGGCTGGTTTCGTGAATCTATGGTTATACTCTCGCAAGTAAATGCTTTCTGGCCGGATGTGGTCTAACTGCCTTCACACTGTTTGACGAGCTGCTGAGTCCACACTTCGATCATTCGTGTATCGACTGATCTAGAAGTAGAAGGAAGATTTTACTCACTGTTGTCTCTGTGTTGAACGTTGATCGAGTCGAAGTTTCTTCTGTAGGAATCCGTCCGATTCCGAAGTTCGATATCATCGGAGAGCTCAGAAGCAGTTTTTCTAAGTTTAATCCTTCTAAGCATACATTAAGTTAATGATTCCTCATCAGTAAAAGCACTCAGCGGGTTTCGGGGCGTATCGTACTATCGGTCCAAAAGATTATAATTATGCAGACGGGATTGGTTGCCTTACTCGCACAATGAAGTATAATTGTTGCTGTTGTATTCAAAGTCCTTATAATTAGTAGAGTTCACAATATTACACTCTTGTGATTCGAATTTTACCGCATACAAGTTTTACATTTATGGGAAATCGATGTTTAGAAAATGAACTGACGGAAAGATGGCTGCCAGTATCGAGTGTATCACAACAAGCGGAGGAATACACTCAACGATGTGATTATGCCATTCAGCGTGGCTGAGACTCAGTGTTGAATGGTGGTATGCATGTTATGGAAGAATTAAGGCTATCACGTGACCAACCTGTTGCTGAGACTATATGCACTATAGTCTCAGCCACGCTGAATGGGGGTTCGTATTTCGCCAGCTTGACTTGGTGCCAATCTTCAATCTTGTCCTCCATAGGCACAGTCAGCTCCAAGAGTACCATCCTCCTGGACTCTGCAGAGTAGAGCACAATGTCTGGTGGCTGCCCTGCCTCTTTGATCTCTGAGGGGTATTGGCCTCGCCCTTGTAGTTAAATTGAGTTTTAAGAGCACACACAGACACACACATACACACACATACGTACACAGACACACACAAAGACACACACACATACACACACACAGACACACACACACACACACACAAAGACACACACATATACACAGACACACATATACACACACATACGTACACAGACACACACAAAGACAGTTCAGTTCAGTTTTTCAGTTCAGTTCTGATCTTCGACGCGAGAGTGATATTTCTGTCACGCCATATTGGCTTCAACTTTGCCAATGCTGCTGTTGACACAAAGACACACACACATATATACACACACACACAGACACACACATGTATACACACACATACACACACACAAAGACACATACACATACACACACAGAGACACACACACATACACATACACACACACAGAGACACACACACACACATACACACACACACACAGACACACACAAAGACACACAGACACACACACACACAGACACACACGCACATACACACACACATACGCACACAGACACACACACAGACACACACACACACACACACATACATATATACACCCCCACCCCGAACACGCACACACGGTGTTTATTAGGACAAGAATGAAAATATTTCTGCATGTTGATAATCATGCAATTTTTTCACGTTCACTGTTTCATACGATATTTATTTTGATGTCGAATAATCAAGCTTCATAGCACAATTTACTTGGTAACGATATTTTGAAATATGATACCCATCTATATCCCATGGAATTTGCATTTGCTAAAAGGTTCGAACCTTTGAGAGATAAACTTGCAATGGTTGCATAATCTCATGAGGTCAAGGGTGGAAGTAGTGCAAGCATTCTACTCATTCAGGCTGTTTCAGTGTCTTTCTTTGTCTCTCAGTTAGTCTACATGTCAATGAATATCTGACCCGACTCGCCTAGTCTATCTGTCGCTTTGTTCTCTGTTTAGTAGTTTGGGTGTGTTCGTTGCAAGTCGTTATATCTACTTTTCCGTCATGATGCTTCCTGCGGGTTGGGGATTAAGAATAGACCCACCGCATCTCCTGTCTCTATTCGTAATCGGCTAGGTGAGGGAAATACATATTTTATTGGCTCTATCTCTGGTATACAGAACATTCTCATTTCTGAAACGGAAATTCAGCCGAGTTTCGTCCCTTTACTTCAATCAGTTCCGGTAAACTGGTAAAAATAGAAGCTGATGTGATGATCGCTAGATCGTGGCAAAAGGATGACATTAAAGTATGCAAAAAGATTAATTAGATTAAAAACTAATCGAAAATAGTCATATTAGACTGTTTTAACATATATACTTTCCGCACAAAACCAACAGAAGATAAGTAAACAAACCTCACCGTACGTACCTAGCTGGCTAGCAGACGAACGCGATCGAACCGTAGTCCTACGCCAGCAGATGATCGAGCTAGTGTGATATAATATTTCGTGTAAAGCTCGAATGAGTAGCAGCAGATAACTATTTAGTTCTGACTTGAATTGACAATTTCGTTTCCCTGGTCTGGCGAGGACCAAAAATCACTATCATCGAGTCGATGAGTGATCAACTTGCCCGCACTTGGCGTAATGTATACATGTAACTTGTAAGATCGGGTCGATGATGACAACAACATGGCATTAAAACACACAAAAGTTTCATTACAACTAAAATCACCGATTATATTAATAACTGACCATTTTAACACTTACAGCTAGTACTCAAACCTTACAACGCAAACAAAACACACCTGCCGGGAGTGTCCCGGTCTAGCATCAAAACTCAATGCACGAGTGATCGTTTCGCTATTTGATCCAACATGGTAAGCTGGATAAGCCAAGAAACCAACATCTAAATCAGAGTTAGTTGATACATTTTTCTTCCGAAGGTGTCCGTGAGGAGTAAAACCACACGTTAAACTTTTTCATGTAAGAAATGAATGAAAATCAAGTCATCTAAATCGGCACGATTTAAAGAGGAGCTGGGGGGACATACAGGTAACATATGGTGATGGGTCTATAAAGAGCCACCCGCACAGCCACTGCCTGCAGTGGGGTGGACAGGGAGACAAGACCATGAGGAACATTTCCCACCAGAACACACACCCCACCCACAGCTCTTTCCGAAGAAGACGGAAATGTAGCAAATAATAATCATACAGATTACTTGTACGCACATACCTTCCCAAATCCACGAAAAGAGACCTCATCACAAGAACGTATAAGAGTCTCTTGTAAACAGAAAACAAGGGGATTGAGTAATGATATGAGGAGTAAAATCTCCTCAAAATTTGCCCGCAAACCTCAACAGTTCCACTGAACAACAGTGCTCATTTCTTTTTCGGGGAGTGGACGTGGCTCTGAGGAGCCGGAGAGACAGAATCTTCCGTTTCCATTTCCTCAGAGACCGGCAGCGCACTGAAGCGGTTGTGCTGCTGCAGTGGGTCACGCTCCCCCTTTGAAAGCCGGTCTTTCGTCGGTGGAGCTCGTCTCTCCGGCTTCTTGGATGCCTTGGTAGGCAGCTGAGACGACTCAGGTAGCTTTGATACCTTCCCCAGTGTCTCCCCAGAAGTCGTCTGGACGGCAGCTGACACCGACTCCTTCACGGCTTTCGGTTTGTCTGTCTTTAACCAAGTGACGTTAGTTTGACAAGCCACCGTCTTAACAGATTTGACCACAGAGGCATACGGCGGGCCAGACGAAGGTCTCGTCGCAGCCTCTACAAGTCGCATTGCTTCCGGAAAGGAAATGCCTTTGGTGACTCTCACCCTCTGGATCTCTCTCTCGTGCTGCCACTTGGGACAGTCGCGAGAGAAAGACGGATGAGAGCCAGAACAATTAACACATATCGGGGTGTTGCGGCAGCCATCGTCACTGTGGTCATCACCACCGCATCGCCCACAGCGGGCAGCGCGACTGCAAGAGTCTTGGTGGTGGCCAAACAGCTGACACTTAAAGCAACGAAGTGGGTTGGAGATGAACAGATCTACAACAACCCGAAGGTAGCCGGCCTTCACGAAGGAAGGGAGAGTGGGGGTACTGCTACGGGGATCCACAAAAACGAATTAAAATATGTCCCGGGTTACTTACACGTCTTTATGTTCAACATGAAAATACTCGTAACAGGGGATAGAAAACAAAAAAATATATAGTTACATTTACATATAGCTCAAACACAAAATCCTAAATAACTCAAATCTTATAATATTACATCTACTCTCTTCACAAACTCAACTCCCAACGGGGAAAAAAGTAAAAGCACAAGTAAAATTTTGGTCAGCATTTTTACATAAAAACATAAAATACGTAGGTCAGGTAAGTTAAAAAGCTATTGACCCATGTAAAAATATCGCACCAACCTTTTACCAACTCTGCCCACTCTGTCTCTCTCCTTCGTCTGCTTCTCTCTTGTGTGGGAACCGAGACCGATCCCTCCTCTCTCCTCTCAGTAGGCGGACTGATCTCTCCTCTCTCCTCTCAGTAGGCGGACCGATCTCTCCTCTCTCCTCTCAGTAGGCGAACCGATCTCTCCTCTCTCCTCTCAGTAGACGGATTGATCTCATCTCTCTCCTCTCAGTAGGCGGACTGACCTCTCCTCTCTCCTCTCAGTAGGCGGATCGATCTCTCCTCTCTCCTCTCAGTAGGCGGACTGACCTCTCCTCTCTCCTCTCAGTAGGCGAATCGATCTCTCCTCTCTCCTCTCAGTAGACGGATTGATCTCATCTCTCTCCTCTCAGTAGGCGGACTGACCTCTCCTCTCTCCTCTCTGTAGGCAGACTGATCTCTCCTCTCTCCTCTCTGTAGGCGGACTGATGTCTCCTCTCTCCTCTCTGTAGGCGGACTGATGTCTCCACTCTCCTCTCTCCTCTCTGTAGGCGGACTGATGTCTCCACTCTCCTCTCTGTAGGCGGACTGATGTCTCCTCTCTCCTCTCTGTAGGCGGACTGATGTCTCCTCTCTCCTCTCTGTAGGCGGACTGATCTCTCCTCTCTCCTCTCAGTAGGCGGACTGATCTCTCCTCTCTCCTCTCAGTAGGCGGACTGATCTCTCCTCTCAGTAGGCGAACCGATCTCTCCTCTCTCCTCTCAGTAGGCGGACTGATCTCTCCTCTCTCCTCTCAGTAGGCGGACTGATCTCTCCTCTCTCCTCTCAGTAGGCGAACCGATCTCTCCTCTCTCCTCTCAGTAGGCGGACTGATCTCTCCTCTCTCCTCTCAGTAGGCGGACTGATCTCTCCTCTCTCCTCTCAGTAGGCGGACTGATCTCTCCTCTCTCTCAGTAGGCGGACTGATCTCTCCTCTCTCCTCTCAGTAGGCGGACCGATCTCTCCTCTCTCCTCTCAGTAGGCGGACCGATCTCTCCTCTCTCCTCTCAGTAGGCGGACCGATCTCTCCTCTCTCCTCTCAGTAGGCGACTGATCTCTCCTCTCTCCATCTCAGTAGGCGGACTGATCTCTCCTCTCTCCTCTCAGTAGGCGGACTGATCTCTCCTCTCTCCTCTCAGTAGGCGGACTGATCTCTCCTCTCTCCTCTCAGTAGGCGGACTGATCTCTCCTCTCTCCTCTCAGTAGGCGGACTGATCTCTCCTCTCTCCTCTCAGTAGGCGGACCGATCTCTCCTCTCTCCTCTCAGTAGGCGGACTGATCTCTCCTCTCTCCTCTCAGTAGGCGGACTGATCTCTCCTCTCTCCTCTCAGTAGGCGGACTGATCTCTCCTCTCTCCTCTCAGTAGGCGGACTGATCTCTCCTCTCTCCTCTCAGTAGGCGGACTGATCTCTCCTCTCAGTAGGCGGACTGATCTCTCCTCTCAGTAGGCGGACTGATCTCTCCTCTCTCCTCTCAGTAGGCGGACTGATCTCTCCTCTCTCCTCTCAGAAGGCGGACCGATCTCTCCTCTCTTCTCTCAGTAGGCGGACCGATCTCTCCTCTCAGTAGACAGACTGATCTCTCCTCTCTCCTCTCAGTAAGCGGACCGATCTCTCCTCTCTCCTCTCAGTAGGCGGACTGATCTCTCTCCTCTTCTCTCACTCAGTAGGCTGATCGATCTCTCCTCTCAGTAGGCGGACTGATCTCTCCTCTCTCCTCTCAGTAGGCGGACTGATCTCTCCTCTCTCCTCTCAGTAGGCGGACTGATCTCTCTCCTCTTCTCTCACTCAGTAGGCTGATCGATCTCTCCTCTCAGTAGGCGGACCGATCTCTCCTCTCAGTAGACAGACTGATCTCTCCTCTCTCCTCTCAGTAGGCGGACCGATCTCTCCTCTCTCCTCTCAGTAGGCGGACCGATCTCTCCTCTCTCCTCTCAGTAGGCGGACTGATCTCTCCTCTCTCCTCTCAGTAGGCGGACTGATCTCTCCTCTCTCCTCTCAGTAGGCAGACTGATTTCTGTCTTCTTGCACTCTCTTATATAGCTATCCTCTCACAACCAACTCACAATCATTTCTACTCACCACAACTCACCTTCAGAGCGAAAACCACTCACCACCCCAGGGCAGAACTCAACTCCCATCCACCCTCTTCTTCAATTTCTATACAGTCATTGGATTACCAACTTCACCAGCAAAAAGCAATTCTCTCTCAGGTGAGATACTTCCGAAAACCCATTTCCCCATTACAGGTACCAAAAGTCAAATGGATCATGTTGGTGGGCTTAATCACACCATCACGTCTGGCTGTAAACTTTCGGACACCCCTCACTCCCTGGTCCAACAGTCCTTCCTAATATTTCGTTTTCAGTCAGATCGGCAAGATCACGACATCTAATAATTTTCTTACAGGAATTCAGACGTGTGCGGCTCGACTTTAACCGGGACATTCGCAAAGGCTGACGCCTTCAGCAGGTTCAGAGCATGGGACTTCTTGGTCACTTCTACAAGAAGACTCCTGAGCTTTTTCACCTGCTTAGACTCACCAGCAATGCGCTGAATGGCCTTTGTAATGGCATATGGGGACACTTTGCTCAATGGGTTGTTCTGATCAACAGAACGTAAGAGTAGAAAGCGAGGCCAACTGTCGTCATCAAAGTGGTCAGTAGAGTCAGACAGGCTCTCCGAACTGGAGGATAACTCTCTTTGTCTTTTAGAAGGGTGGTTCTTACGTTTGGTAGTTTCCATGATTGTAATATTAAAAAATCATCCCCGGCACTCCCCAATCACCATGGAGTCCAAGAAGGGGACACGGTCTGTGCGGATGACCAGCGCGTCGCCGTGCCAGGGCTATGCTGGGGATATACTCATGTAATGCGAGGCACTCTCACTACTTCACAATACACAACTGACCCATAAGCCGCCGCCTTCGGAGTCACCAGAAACAAATCTAGTCAATACAAGTTAATGATAGGGATGGTGAGGGGGCGAGGGAAGGAAAGGAGGTGCCTATAGTCCCTACAAGAATGGTGACACTTCAGGCAGACGCCACCAACCGATTGGTCAGACCGGGTCCAGCTGACCACCCGTCTAGTGGAAGTCCGGGCCAAAGTGGTGTGTTGGGTCGACTGCTACCGCAGCAGCAGCTCCTCTCAACCACCAGGATCCCTTCCTCCCCCGGCACGGGAAGCAGCGCACGGCCATCACGCTGCCCCACTATGTAGGGGAACACGTTTGCCAGAGTCTCAGTTGGTCAAGGAGGGGCGAGTCCAGGAGGAGTCACCTCTTCCTGTCTCACCATCACCACGGAGAGGTTGGGATTGGACTTTGGGGAGGGGGGCGGGGGGGGGGGGGGGAGGGGGAGAAGAGAGAGAGAGAGAGGAAGAGAGAGGGATAGAAACAGAGACTTGCAGACAGGAGTACAGCTTCTCTCTGCGTCTGTCTCCCACGGGGAAGAGATCACGCACGCACTCGCACGCTGATGGCTGTCTTTGTGTTGGTCTTTAAATCGCAACACTTGTCTCACCTCTCGTCTCGTCCTTGACGCCAGCTCTCCATCAGGACTGCCATCTCTAGTGCACATTCTCTTCAACCCTACTCGCACATGCAGTTGAAAAGGTTATGGCAACTGTCCCCCTGCCTTTCTCTCCCCTCCCAGGGGCCGTCTCTAGCATTATAGGCCGTGCACTGATTTTGATCATGTTTTACGTGTTGTGTGTAATTTCTTGAAATATTGACTGCATCCCGTCTCATTGTGTGTCCGTTTTGGTGCGTCTCCATGTGCGTGCGTCTTACACACACACACAGACACACACACACACACACACACACACACACACACGCGCGCACGTCTTTGTATTGGTCTATACAAACCGCAACACTTGCCTGACCTCCCGTCTCACCTTTGACGCCAGCTCTCCATCACGATTGCCATCTCGAGTGCGCATTCTCATCAACCCAGAATCGCCATGCAGTTGAAAAAGGCCAATTTATTAGTCTTTGGTAACTATATATATCCCCCCTTTAGGCTGCCTGTGGATGATCATGTTTCACGTGTGTGTCTGCGTAATTCCCTAAAAAATCGACTACATTTCCGTCTTATTTTGTACCAGTTTTGATGCGTCTCAATGTGCGTGCGTCTTACACACACACACCCCTCTTCACCTTTCGGTCTTTACAGACCTATCCCATGAATTGCATCCTGGATTTCCTCTCCCCCTTATCCCACCCCACCCCCTTCGTGTGTGCGAGAGAGAGAGAGAGCGAGAGAGAGAGAGAGAGAGAGAGAGAGAGAGAGAGAGAGAGAGAGAGAGAGAGAGAGACAGACAGACAGACAGACAGACAGACAGACAGACAGAGAGAGAGAGAGAGAGACAGACAGACAGACAGACAGACAAACAGACAGAGAGAGAGAGAGAGAGTACAGACAGACAGACAGAGAGAGAGAGAGAGAGAGAGTACAGACAGACAGACAGACAGACAGACAGACAGACAGACAGACAGACAGACAGACAGACAGACAGACAGACAGACAGACAGACAGACAGAGAGAGAGAGAGAGAGAGAGAAAGAGAGAGAGAGAAACAGACAGACAGACAGACAGATAGGCAGACAGACAGAGAGACAGAGAGACAGAGAGACAGAGACACAGAGAGAGAGAGATAGAGAGAGAGAGAAAGAGAGAGAGAGAGAGAGAGAGAGAGAGAGAGAGAGAGAGAGAGAGAGAGAGAGAGAGAGAGAGAGAGAGACACTCGCACTATTCACTCAACCCACCCCCACCCCCACCCCCCTCTCCTCTGCGCCCCACCCTCCCTCGCTTCCGAATATTATTGGAACAGAGGTCAGGACACTGTGACATCAGTAGCCTACACGGCAGCCACCACATAAAAGAGTGCAGCTACTTCCCACGTGCTCAGTCATTCAGGCCGAAGGTAGTGTGGAAGAGAACACCGGTCCTGAGGAAAGACGATAGAAGAATCATGCGCCTCTACAAGACTCCAATATTCAACCTAAGGGTAAGTCCACATCCGTTTCAATACGTCGAATCGTTTTCATCATTGAAATGTTGCAGTTTTTAAAGCGGTACGTCGATGTGATAGGAAAGAAACTTTCTCCCTGGGAATGAATGAATGAATGAATGAATGAATGAATGAATGAATGAATGGAATTAATGAATGTTGAAGGCCAACCAGTGTATGTAGGCTATGTGAGGCCATCGTCCACATCACATACACCAAGTCGGTTCAACTTGACAGCAATGGAACGGTGCTCTTAAAGTACAGCGTGGTTACCATGTGGATGAAGCAGAAGCGAGAGAGACGATTCAGGGGAAGGAACTCTTCTTCACTCATGCCAGCACTTGTGCTTCTCGTCCGTATTGTTGAATGGAGCGACGTTTGTGCTGATCGATGCAGAAGCTCTGACGATGACATCCAGTTTTTGCTTTGTTCGCCGTTCTGGATGCGAAGCCGATGCACTTCATTTGCATGGGAACAACTCGCAGGACCATCTACGTTTAATTCTGATGAACGAATCGAGTTAAGTGTACAAACGGTAATTTGAATGCTCGTGTTT
>JAWQFJ010012524.1:117500-125587 GCA_034096865.1 Theodoxus fluviatilis | reverse complement strand
CCAAGTTTTTGTGCCCCCCCCCCCCCCCCCCCCCCCAACACTTTTCTTCATTACAGTTTGGGTCATGATGGCGCTGGAAACCAGATGGAAAAAGTGATTCATTATAACTATTTCATCGATTCGTGTTCCCATAAATTCCCAACGGCTGACCAGCGGCCCCACGTCTTATTCCCAACTGAACTGAAAATCGACTACGGACCATTACCTTGAAAACGACACCACAGAATTAACCGAAACGAAGCAAGGAGAGAGGTCGATTCCAATGAAGAGAAAAAAGAACCGCCCTGCACATTTCTCTTGTATCAGAAACTGCATTTCGCAAAGTCCTGCTTTGGGTCGTTCATCAACTGTTATCTCTCAGAGCACTTGAAATCCCCGAGTTAGGATAAGGGTTGAGATTGGGGAGGACTGCACAACGTCACCCCCTGGCCAGGGAGCAAACCCTGGTTTTTCAGGTAAGACGAATGCCCACAGCAATAATATTTCTCCGGTCTTCTCGCCGCCATTTGCGAAAGCGCCGTATCGCTGCAGGCTATTTCAAGTCAATTATCTCCACTCCTTTCCCTTTCAGACGCAACTGTCTTGTAGACGGACGAAGTCAAGCGGGAGAGAATCTCGACATTTGAGACGGATTACAGCTTTTGGAATGCTGCATGTCGATATGCCTTCCTGCCATCATGGAACTTATTGCAGACGATCGGAAAAATGTTAATGATTTACGTACTTTCGTCAGTAACTCTCTTTGTCTGTCTGTCTGTCTGTCTGTCTGTCTGTCTGTCTGTCTGTCTGTCTGTCTGTCTGTCTGTCTGTCTGTCTGTCTGTCTGTCTGTCTGTCTGTCTGTCTGTCTGTCTGTCTGTCTGTCTGTCTGTCTGTCTGTCTGTTTGTCTGTCCGTCTTTCTGTCTGTCTGTCTGTCTGTCTCTGTCTGTCTGTCTGTCTTTCTGTCAGTCTGTCTGTCTGTCTTTGTGTCTGTCTGTCTGTCTGTCTGTCTGTCTGTCTGTCTGTCTGTCTGTCTGTCTGTCTGTCTGTCTGTCTGTCTGTCTGTCTGTCTGTCTCTCTCTCTCTCTCTCTCTCTCTCTCTCATAACCGTGTTAACATGTTATATTCATATGAAGGTGTATTTCATAGGTGAGAGGGATATAGAAGAACATTGACCTCTACATCTATTAAAAAGCAAGGTAGGTACAGTTTGCCAGACAAGCGCACGAGAGAGAGAGAGAGAGAGAGAGGAGAGAGAGGGGGGGGGGAGGAGAGAGAGAGAGAGAGAGAGAGAGAGAGAGAGAGAGAGAGAGAGAGAGAGAGAGAGGAGAAGAGAGGGAGAGAGAGAGAGAGAGAGAACAGAGAGAGAGAGAGAGAGAGAAACAGAGAGAGAGAGAGAGAGAGGGGAAGGACAGAGACAGACAATGAGAAAGAGAGTGAACGAGGCGGTGTGGGTGCAGAGAAAGTCACAGAGAGAGAGAGAGAGGGAGAGAGAGAGAGAGAGAGAGAGAGAGAGAGAGAGAGAGAGAGAGAGAGAGAGAGAGAGAGAGAGAGAGAGCAGAACGATGGAGAAGCAGGCCAGATGGGCTACGCCACTTAGACTAATGAACACGTTCTCACACCTACCACCGACTTTCCATTCATCAGGTTGCGTGTGCCAGAGAGGGTCCCAACCTTCCCAGCCTGAAGTGAGGCGGCGCTAACGGTAAGCATTGCTTTTGCAACAGAGGACCATGGACTGTGTTGCAGCCTGGCCTCCACACACACTGACGTGCTCTCAGCCCTATCAGCCTGAGTCGGGTGTTAGTAAACAGGCCGTCAGGTTGCCGAGGTCTGGCCCAGGTTTGGGCCTCTGCAACCGGCTTCTGCAGAGGCCCAGTGGGCGCTTTATTACATAAACAGGCGGGAAATGTGGCGTAAACCGCCAAAGACCGCAGATCAAAACGTTTACAAACCCGTTGAAACAATGAGTGGGCCTGCTGAGCTGCGTGGCCTTGAGTGGTGGTGTGGCACATGTCGAGAAAGCAGACGGGGAGTTGGCGGAAGCTGACAGCTGCAAATGGTAAAGAAATGAGTTTTTATAGTCAATTGTATGCTCGTGCAAGCAGGAAGATCAACATGTGTGTGTGTGTGTGTGTGTGTGTGTGTGTGTGTGTGTGTGTGTGTGTGTGTGTGTGTGTGTGTGTGTGTGTGTGAATATGGTTACATTCCAGCCGAGATTAAGTTTTTTCGAAACTATTTCAGATTTTGGACGAAGACAATGACAATATGAAGACAGGTTGTGGTGGTGCTTATTATGTACATCCGCACTGATTATTGATCAAGCACCACGTACACGGCGGGTCTTTTTCTGATTGTTTATTTACGATGTCAACAAATGTATGAGAATTCTACAAAAATGTTCGAGATGTAGCATATGAAACATCAACATTATCCTTTAATTCACATTCTTTAGAGTAATCATTTCGTCTTGAAATTTATAATGTGTTCCTATTCAACGTGATATCGCAACTCCATCCATTACAGATGTTCAAGCTGTTGTTTACAGCCGACAGGCAAAATGACCCAATCTCCAAATGATTCGAATTGTTACCGCAGTGGTGTTCTCAGACTGTCCATTATATCAAAGACGTGAGTACTTACTGGAAACCTTCCCTTCAATTTCATCGTCAACCTCAGCTGATCAAAGCAAACTTTAAAGGCCTTGCAGACGCAGTGCATGAACAGCCAGACTTCATTTCAAATAGGAGCCACTACAGCCTATCGTACATAGCAATGCAACACCTTGTAATGAAATGATGTTCCACAGCATATACGTGAACTTCGTTTAGCAATAAAGTCAACTCAGGCCAGAATTAGATAACAGTTTCCCAACTTAACAAATGCTTAAAGGAGACAAGACGCCATAGATTCAGACAACGAAATAGCCAAACTTATGGAACATGCCTGTACTGTTTCCCTTCTTTTTGCATCGTGAATATATATATATACCTCGATCTAGTCACGATGTAGGGAAGTTCACGACCCATAAGAAAGAATGACGGGAGAAAAACGTAGCATACAGCTTGATAGTACAAAGTCTTCCATCCCATTGCCAGCACGACAGGAAGGCCTTACCATGGACTGGCAAACAAGGCAAGAGACCCACATGCCCTAGAGCGACGGACTGAATGCATGAGAGAGCTGCACGTGGATCAAATTTGTCGTGCAAAGGTCGAAGTTCGGGAACAACGAGGAGCTTTACTTCCGCGTTGCTGTTTGACAGCCCCCGCCCCCCTTTGCCCAATCATGGCGCGGCAGAAGGAAAGCGAGGGAGAGAAAAAAGGAATATTACAAGTTTTTGCACCGGTCTAGCGCGTCACCAAAGTAAATTTGAGCACACTAACGCCTCCGCTTTTTCGTTCCCCGCCATCTTGGCTCCTCCTGTGTTATTAGGTTCATGTGACAGAAGTTCATAATAGTCATCAGCAGCAGCAGCGGTCAGCCTAAATCTTATTTGGGGGGTGGATGACTTTTCTTTCCTCGTTAAGAAAGAGTGTGTAAAGGCTTTGTTGCTGTAGGCCGAGGGAGAAGGGTGAAGGCTTGATAAGCTCTCGCCCTCACTCAGTTCTGACACTGGCGCCCAGCAGTACCGCGACGTGATGGGCCCTGTCTTGGTGACAGCATTTTAGCTGCTCTACGGCTGGGAGCCACACTGACACCGATCTAACTTCATTCTGGATGCTCAGCGAGAAAGGCAACCACTCAGCGCTTTTCCAGTTCACCTTTCCAGTGAGTGTGTTAGACGTCTTTCTCGTGTGAATTACATAACTCTATCAATGTGAGCCCATCCATTAACATGATGAGACAGATAATTATTCACTTTAAGAAATTCTAAGCAATATTGGGTCACTGTTCTTTCAAACGATGTAAACAGCTTGAAACTAAGAGAAAGATGACGTTACGAGCTACTGAGGACTGGTTCGCACTGGTAAGATGTTTTGTGAAAATTAGTTTTTAAGTTTAAGCAATGTGTTTCATAAAGGCAGTGCTGTGTTGTCATCATGGTGACTATTTTGAATGTCCAACTGGACAACTGGACAACTGGACGGCTGCTAATGAAAATCTTACAAATGCACACACACAACACACACACACACAGACACACACACACACACACACACACACACACATACACACACTCACACACACACACACACACAACACACACACACACCGCACACACACACACATAGACACACACCACACAACGCACACCTACACACACACACACACACACACACACACACACTCACAAGCACACACACACACACACACACACACACACACACACACACACACTCACACACAGACACTCACACACAACACACACACACACACACACACACACACACACACACACACACACGCACACACACACACACGCGCACACACACACACGCACACACACACACACACACAAACACAGATACTCACACACACACACACACACAGGCACTCACACAAACACACACACACACACACGCACACATACACACACACTACACACACACTCACTCACACGCACATACACTCACACACACACACACACACACACACACACACTCACACCAAAACACACACACACACTCACTACACACACACACACACATACACACGAACACTCACACACACACACACACACACACACACACACACACACACACACACACACACACACACACACACACACGCACACAAAACACACACACACACGACTCACATACAACCACACTCGCGCGCACGTACGTGCACGTCGGCAGGGCTTAATAATACTGGGCACGGGGTGAGCCAGTGCGAGGTTCAAGGTGAGATGAAGAGGAGGCGAGATGAAGTGAATCCTGTTTCACAAAACACATTTCCAACACGCCGCTGTGTTATAAACACAACAGTGCGGGCGATGCCGACCCGATATCTTTGAGGCACAACACCAAAGTTCTTGTTGTGTCGATCACGCAACTGTGGGTGGCCGAGGCCCTTTTCCCTCCTCCAGCTCCTATCTCTTTTTAAGGTTCCATAAGTTCATAACATCCTTCACAACAAAGATTCACGAACCCGATGGCAGTCCGTGACCTTTAGATTCGAGTGCAAGAAGGCTCTAGGTCAACTCAACCTATAAGGGCATATCTTTCAGTTTCTTCTTGAAGTCGTGATTTCTAAACAAATCTCACGCATGCGACACAATAATATTTTGAATAAAATTAATGGAAGATTTCAATATATCTTTGTAGTAAGCAAATAGAGCCCAACTTTATCCAGAGTGTATTCACATGGTTACGTCTTGACACGCTCAGTTCCACTTCGAAGCGCTGAAACACCAGCCAAGAGTCCTGGGAGGCAGCAACAGAAGATCACAGCACACGGCGCACGCTGAGTACAGATGGAGTGCCTGCTTTCGAACTACAACGCGTCTGCGAAGTGAAGCACAGCTGTTTCCACCATAGAGAGCACTCAGGGTGCGCAAACCTTCGCCAAAGAAGCCACAGCACAATGCGGCATAATTATTCAGGCAGTGTGTTCCGCTTGCCGGACCTAATGCTGCATGACGGTTTTAGCACTCATAGTGGTTCATAGAGGTACGCCTGTGATGCAGCCTGTACGATTTAAGACGTTGTCCTGCTCAGCTCGTGTACGTTAGTTTAAAACGCTTTACAGCGGTTGAAAATACGGCTGGCTTTCCATAGCCTGTATACTGCAGACAGCACGTTTTGCTAGCAAAACCTGACGATAAGAAATGTATGTCAATTTAGCGCCTACAAGCGGTCTCCATACGAAAGCATTCGCCGACTCGCAGCTATAGGACATTCTCATTAACGTACCCTGCAGGAGTTATCCTCGGCGCTCTCTGTCGAAAAACAACGCATTAGGTAGAACCACCTAGTTCCGGTTGCATTCTCGTAGCGTCTGCACTGAATACTAGATCGCTCAAAGTACATGTATGTGGGGGTGGAAAACAGTACTGTGTAATGTAAAGCTCGAATGAGTAGCAGCAGATAACTGTTTAGTTCTGGCTTGAATTGACAATTTCGTTTCCCTGGTCTGGCGAGGACCGAAAATTCACTATCATTGAGTGGATGAGTGATCAACTTGTACCGCACTCGGCGTAATCATGGATCCAATAATTATGATGTAATGTCCTTGGCGTAATGTAGGCCTATAACTTGTCAGATCGGGTCGATGATGACAAGAAAATGGCATTAAAACACACAAAAAGTTTCATTACAACTAAAATCACCGATTATATTAATAACTGACCATTTTTACACTTACAGCTAGTACTGAAACCTTACAACGCAAACAAAACACACCTGCCGGGAGTGTCCCGGTCTAGCACGAGTGATCGTTTCGCTATCTGATCCGACATGGTATTCCTCCAGCAAACAAGCAACTACTACAACTTCATGAAGTTATTGAAATCTCAAAGTGTGATGTCAGACATCGATTGACCGAGTTCGACTGCAGCTGCCGGTTGCATTCTCGAACATTTCGTCTGCACTGAATACCAGATCGCTTAAAGTATGTGAGGGTGGAAAACAGTATACTGTGTCACTTGCCATAACCATCGTGGCAAAATTATTGATGGAAAAGTTGTCAAGCTACATGGCATTCCAGCAAACAAGCAACTACTGCAACTTCATGAAGTTATTGAAATCTCAAAGTGTGATGTCAGACATCAATTGACTGAGTTCGACTGCAGTTGCCAAATCAAACGTAAGTGCTGCTCCCAAGGCCAAGCTCGTTTAAGTTGCTTGTGATCGTTTCGCTATCTGATCCGACAATAATTACTAAACATTGATATCAAAAGCACTATTCAACATTTTTGGCGGGTGGTCTACCCCGCACAACTAAAATCTACGGTTAATATCATCTCCACAAGCCGAACTGCGTAAAGTTATACATTACGCCGAGTGCGGTACAAGTTGATCACTCATCGACTGGATAATAGTGAATTTTCGGTCCTCGCCAAACCAGGGAAACGAAATTGTCAATTCAAGTCAGAACTAAACAGTTATCTGCTGCTACTCATTCGAGCTTTACATGAAACATTATATCACACTAGCTCGATCGTCTGCTGGCGTAGTGACTACGGTTCGATCGCGTTCGTCTGCTAGCCAGCTAGGTATGTACGGTGAGGTTTGTTTACTTATCTTCTGTGGGTTTTGTGCAGAAAGTATACTTTAAAACAGTCTAATATGACTATTTTCGATTATTTTTAAAAATCTAATTAATCTTTTTCAAGCTTTAGTGTCATCCTTTTGCCACGATCTAGCGATCATCCCATCAGCTTCTATTTGTACCATTCTACCGGAACTAGTGGAAGTAAAGGGACGAAACTCGGGCTGAATTTCCGTTTCAGAAGTGAGAATGTCCTATGGCGCTGCGATAACATCTGTTTGTGGTTGTATTTTCAAAACAAGGCAACATATGACCTCCAAAATGTAATGGGTTGTTCCTCTTATAAAACCCTGACCTTGCAAAACATTTCATTGGAATCCGTTTCGAATTTTCTGAGTTAATTTACATACAGAATAACGCACGCACGCACGCCCCAACCGACCTGACAAAAATCTCATTGGCGGAGGTGATAGAAAGGGCATCCACCACCTCCTCGCCCCTCCAGTCTCCCATGATCACCAGTTCGTAGAAGGCAAAAAGGTCCGCGCGAGAACTGGCCTCATCAGCCACTGTGGCATCCATACCAACAAGTGAGGCGTGTTTGCAGGAAGCAATCCTATCGCATCATACGCAATCCTATCGCATCATACGCAATCCTATCGCATACTGCGCAATCCTATCGCATCCTACGCAATCCTATCGCATCATACGCAATCCTATCGCATCCTACGCAATCCTATCGCATCATACGCAATCCTATCGCATCCTACGCAATCCTATCGCATACTGCGCAATCCTATCGCATCCTACGCAATCCTATCGCATCATACGCAATCCTATCGCATCCTACGCAATCCTATCGCATCCTACGCAATCCTATCGCATCCTACGCAATCCTATCGCATCCTACGCAATCCTATCGCATCCTACGCAATCCTATCGCATCCTACGGAA
>JAWQFJ010012524.1:105000-110000 GCA_034096865.1 Theodoxus fluviatilis | reverse complement strand
AAGGTCTTTCGGTTTCTTTGTTACTGTATTGATTATGTTTTTATTCGGAGTGGCACCTGACATGAAGTTTGTTTTCCCTGGCAACACCGTCCACGCAGATCCAGGATTAAATTGACGTCGAGTAGCACTGGCAGTGCTATTTCCCGGATTCTGGTTTCATCACAATACAGAGACCGTCAAACTTCAAGAGTATCCGTCTGAAACTTAGGCGTGTTGCCAGTCATGTCAATTTTTTAAGGATCAGATAGCAGCAACAGGGCCAGAGGACGCAAGAACAACATGAATGACGAGGTGGACATGGTTTATGATGTCTTCCTGTGAGGAAAAAAAAAACAACCAAAAAACCTCTTCCAGACTTTCATGAAGAACGAGTCTGGTTTTTAAGACAGGGCAGCGCTGGTGCCTTACACTGACGCCACGTCTCATCCAAGCTTGAGGCATCAAAAGATGCAACTTAATCACGGCCAGTTCTCTTTTCCTTCCCGAAGAAATACATCAAAACATGAGTCCCACTTGCGAGGGACACATATATTTGGGAGTGGGGGAAAATGTTTCTACAGCACCATGACAGCTGTTTATAGGCTACACATCCTCCTTTGGGCTACAACTTTACCCATTCCTACACCCCCTCCCCCCTCCTGCCCCGGACGTTTCTACAGAGTCCCCTCCTCCTCTTTAACTCCTTTCACCAAATCCGCCTCCCCTGCTCTGCGTCCCCTCCCCCCCTCCCCATCCCCTAGTCCCTTTTATTTCGCCTACTTGTTTTTTCTAATCTTCTTTTTAACCTGCCACCCATATCTCATGTCAAATCATCCCCTAGCCCTCCCCCCTTTCCATTTCTTGCGCTTCTGTCTGACCTTTCCCCTTCGATTTTCCCTACTTCCATTACAACAGACACTCTTTACAGCCAGCGGGCGAGAGAGTCAAAGAGTACACACCGAGAAAACATCAGGTCTTCTGATTCGCAAGAGAATTAATCTCAACCTTTTCGAACTAGCTAACACTCCAAAATTCATCACGGGCAACGACTTTTATTTTGAGAGCTCCGGCAACTGAGATGCCTGGTCTTGAGATTCTGCAAATCTTTGCATCAACCAAATTGCTTTTATTCGTGCCGAATCGGCTCTAAAATATATATCAAAGAACTTTGAGTGGACTCTTTATATAATGGAGCTTTCTCTGTCTGAGTGCGCTAGATTGGCAACAAGGAATGGACACGCGCTCGCGGTGGCGGCATACAAGCTTCTGTTAATTAATGCGTGTTTCTTCACCATTCATGGACTTGAGAACTCAGGATGCGATGGAGACGTTTAAAATTAACCGTGTCGCCGTGTCAGTGGGTTTGGTGTTATCGTCATCGTCACTGTTCCTCATCTGCTTAGATCATCATTACGTCAAACTTTCATGAGGCACAAGTATGCGATTAAGATATTACGGCAAAATGCAAGCCTTTGCGTAAATAATGCAAGAAATACGTAGCCAGTTATGACACGTATCACAAGATCTCATTGCTGGAGATGTGGAATGGGGGTGACTATTAGGTGTGGGGCCCAAGAACTGTCTGTACGGGCACGGGTGTATTGCAGTTCTGTACCGATTTCCCCAACGGGACCAAAGTCAGACCCTGGCTGAGCACTGGAGGGGAGCCACTGGAAGGCTGGCTGCGTCAC
Source organism: Theodoxus fluviatilis (assembly GCA_034096865.1). Lineage (NCBI taxonomy): Eukaryota > Metazoa > Mollusca > Gastropoda > Cycloneritida > Neritidae > Theodoxus > Theodoxus fluviatilis. Next base: position 108,330 of record JAWQFJ010012524.1, on the reverse strand, counting down.
AGTGTTTGCACAGTAATCCCAGACTTGATTGAGGGGCTCCCGTTCTGAGCTCTTCTTTCCCGCGCCTTTCTTAACGCGTGTTTATCACATCCTCGTGATTATTTTTGTCCCAACCTCTTTGGCCCCGCTGTTCCGCGCTTCCTGACCCGGATAACCGCCAGGAGCATCACTTTGAGGGAAGGGCGCCTTTTTGAAGAGTGACTCGGGGCGGCGATGTTTGAGCGCGCGATCAAGGCGCGCTGCTTGTCTTTGAGGTGAAGTGTGGACGTAGCGAGAGGCGTGATCGACACAGCGGTATCGTCTGATGGCGCAACGGAGTTGCATTTCCACATGAGTCAAACCTCTGGGGCGCCTGGAGGGGCCCGGTAGGCGGCTTCATTTGTCCTGGCAGAAGCTCCACCGTGTCTCCATCAGTCAGGTCCTCTGTGGGCGCACATAAGCCTTGATGATTATCTCTCCGCTTACGAAAACCTGTCCCCATTTATCTCATTTTTGTGTTTGCAGTCAACATGCTGAGCATCGCTGGCGATGACCGAGCACTAGCCACGAAACAAAGTTTGAAAGTGTTTGGGTATAAATAAGCATTTTACATTCAAAAAGTACCAATACTTTCTACAGAGCAGGAACAGGAAAGACATTTGTAAATTAACTTGCCGTCTCAACTTTCCCTTTAACGGATATCATGTGTTTCGTACTGTCAAATAATATTCTTTTTTGAACGCATGTAAGGTCATAGCCTTAAAAAGTATTGATTAGCCCCGAGTAGGAGGCTATTCCTAACTTTGCAGGGTTTTATTTTTACGAAGAACAAGTTGCAAGTATTTAAATGAATACGGGACTTGTCACCAGAGGATGACAGATGATCAAACAAGTAAAATGTACACAGGGAAATGTGACCTGTCCTACCAAACTCAGTCGATGTGAAACTTAAGTAAAAAAGAGACCCACCAGTGTTTGCTCCCATGAGGTGTCTGTCTATCCTTTGAAGATTTAACTCGATTCAAGAAGCTGAATCATCACTGCATGTCATTTGTGAGTTTCAGGATTCAAGTCCGCTGACAAATGGTTGTTTCTGACGTTAACAGGAAGACCGTGTAATCTTTTTGTGCGAGAAAGGTGTATCGTAGAATTATCTCCCATCATCCTTTTTCCTGCCTCATTTGCAAAGAAGTCATAGAAGTGTGTGGTGTCACTCACTGAAATTGGGACATTCTCATCTATACGTACAATACATTTTCAAAGGCAATTCAAAGGAATTTTGTCGATTCAGGAGCCTATGAAATAGCTTGTTCTCTGCGAAATGTTGTTGTAGATTTCCAAATTAAAAATGCACAGGTCTATAAAATTCGTGTGTTCAAATCGTCAACCATTTCTCTTGTAATACTACAGTGCCGATTTGAAGAGAATCCCCTGCACTTTGTCATGACACTGTGGTCCGAAATTCGTGTGAGGATTTGGACAGACTGTATTTGAGAGTATCGATAACTGACATAACATCGCTTTTATTTCTTGAGTAGAACATTTTACCAGTGTTATTTGCGCATTTGTGTTGAAGTTTGATGTATTACTGATGCAAAATTCGCAATCAGAGAAATCTCGGAGCACTCGTCTGCAGCCAGCCATACCCCTCAACTTCCTTCACGCCCATTAACATAATTATTATGTTCATTTGCATTCACAAGCTACGAGCGGTTAATGATAACAATATCGATCATCTCTGGCAATACACAATTAATTAATGGGGAGAAAACTGTATTTCAATCGATTCAGTGAGGCCCGGATTTGCTATCTGTACTTACCAGGGGTACGTGGACAGTGAATATTTGGCCGGGATGATTTGTAGTCCTTTTGGATTCGAGCGGTGCTGGCAATACATTCTTCCTCAATGCCAAGTCACTGAAGAGTAAACAATCCTACTCGAACTAAGTAGTTTCCACTTACCTTCATTAGTTTTTAAATTTTCTTTAACACATCTGTCACGCTGGCACATGCAGAGTCACTGAGAGCATCATCAGTACCTCCGGCTTGTGAAATCAAAACAATGTCTAATTAATGTCTAGCGGCTATTGCACATGCCAGGTGATGATGTATACTTTATTCTCTCCATGTGAAAACAACACAAAGATCAAAACATTAAAGAGTTGGAAGGAATTATCAGTAAAATTAATTACGGAACTAGGTTCTCTCCAGCCTGACGAAAAGTGTATCAAGAAAACAATAAAATCGACGTAGCTTTCAAGCATTCACCGACAATACAGCAATTCAAACGAAAAGCAGATCAAATCAAATTGCTATCAGCAGGTCAATCATACATGAGGCAACGATTGATGATAAAAATCATACCAGTTTGATGTGTAGTTCAAATTCCAAGAATACTTTCACGTCCAGTAAGGAAAACACACCACTCACAAATGAACAGCAGAAACTGTGCGTCCACACAGTTCTGTGAGCGTTGGAGGTAAGTTCCCACCTCCAGAGACACACTGAAGACCAATGCTCCCAGGAGGGATTGTCTGACGAAAAATTTAACAAGTATTCCAGTCTCTAGGCAGAAGTAGGTCTGATGAGATGCATTGGAAGGCGAGTTCTGGCTTGAGAAGAGTTCAGGTTGATGACGGGTAGATTCCAGAACAATCCATGGCGACAAATGGCTTCCGAGCGAAGGGTCTTCTCACAACACTTCACTGTCTCTGATTTAACAACTGGCGTATGAACAAAAACCACAGAGAAAGCAGGGGAAAAGTGTTGCCTTTTCCTCTGTGGGCACATTTCCCCCAACCTCTTGCCAGCCTAACCGTCTCAAAACTTCACAGAAATTTCGGCTGTTATGTATTTATTACACTGACTCGTAATAGCACTTCACGTTTCATGTTTGGTATTCGTGATAGGCAGCAAGGAAAAAGCCACATTCCTAAACGAGAGCGCCTGCTGTGATCCTGTAGTCACAAGGCAAATCAAGGCAAGAGGTGAACATTTAGATCCAGGCTTGCCATAATGTATGAAGTTGGGCTGGCATCAATTATTTAAAAAGTCCAACGCGTAACTTGACAGAAAATGTATCTGTTGATCTCGTCACAGGTTATCAATCAAGGCACATTTCACTTGGTACACGTGGACATTTGATCCATCACTGTATGCAGCTGCTAACAACAACCTCATTCATGATTATATCACATGTGCAGTCAGTCGTTAGATACTTTTCAATAGCTTTTTTGCTCATAACACAAGCATTATGTCATCAACTTTCTTTCAATTTGGAAGTAAATCTAGTTTCTCAATATCAATTGCATTTGTTAGCTTTAAACGCCAAAACGGAAGCTTCGTCAATAC
>JAWQFJ010012524.1:95000-100000 GCA_034096865.1 Theodoxus fluviatilis | reverse complement strand
ATCTGTCTTACCCAGCTCATAAGCTGGTGTAATTCAGACGCAAACTGTCAACTGATATCAATGATGAGAATGTGGAGTAAGAGTAGAAAGTTGTACAAAAGTTTCCGGCTCTCTTTTTTTTCTTTTCATATCTTGTTGCTTGTGTGTAAACTGCTTAATATGCAGTATTTGTCTCAAAGACTTACAGCCATTGGTGTATATTTCCTTGTCTGAATTAATACTTTTTTGTTTTTAAGAATTCGCTGGCGTATTTGTCTTTTTTCTAGTATTTTCCGTACTTCTTCTCTAAATTTGATCATTTTAATCCTGACCTTTTCATTGATCTCCTTCTGAGTGTGTGCAGTATTTTCATACCAAATATGCCCATTTTGCAAATCGACCGCATATGCACTGTGCAGTTTGATTGCAAATGTTCGAATTTACAAAAAGTATCCCCCCAAAATTATCCAGAACCACTTGAAGTCATCTGCGATTACTTTATGCTCCATGAAAAAGCCACAACTATCCTTCTGTGCAAGTGGCAATCATTTTTGCTGCTAGACATCGCAATCCCAATCTATAGGACTCATCGAACGTTGCCTATCAAGTGGAGTTTGGCTGCTTTGAGGTGAGTCCGCCTACAGTTCAGCGCATAATGTGTTATCGGAAAGCAGACTTCACGCGTTTGCAGGTTCTGAACGTCAAAGAGAGTGCGAACAAAGGGGGCATGGCGAGCACGTGCGAACCTTTCCCCTTGAGCTCGTGCCAGGGAGAGCAGATGGGGTGGGAGATAGAAAGAGAGAGCGATTGGCGTCGGTAGTACGCACTGAGGTTTTTCACACGTGATGGCGGCTTCCTATCAGAAGCGTTCGTGCTCTCCCGCAGGAAACTGCACGTGGTTTGTGACCTCAACATGACCTTCACTTCGTGCGATTTGGCGGGAGACACCAGATAAGCATATGGTGTCCTGAACAACCTTTTATTTATGTGTACGTATGCTTCCCAGTGTCTCCATGTCTTGGACTGAAACTTTCCACTGTGTCATGTTGCCATTTAAAGTGCAAAGTTCATGGACTCTATTTGATGATTCAGAAGTCTCAATGACTCGTAATAGTGGCAACACAGCCCAACTCCCGGAGGAGCATGCAACACGACTGCGGACAAACGCATCAAAATTATGTTTTCACAATCCTGTCTCGGCCAAAAAGTACCCACTTATACTGCTGGGTGGCGAGAGCACACTTAGCTGAGCAACTTGTTCAAGGATGCATGTTTAGTGTTCTCACAGGTTCGAAAGCCACATTGAAATAACCACAGGTGAATGCAGGGCAAACGCCGTAACGATGCGGTTGGAGACATTCAGAGAAACACACTCGCAGGCAGATGCGACCAAATGATTTGAGAAAGGCAGGTAGATAAGAAAAACCCAATAGGAATGTTACGTCTTAAAACTTGTTCTACGCGCTGCCAATGCTTGTCCCTTGCGCTGAACTTGACCAGCAAATCATAATCTGCCCCAAGATTGATGCTTTGATGATAGCTGCTGGGAAAAAGAAAACATAAGAACAATAAAACCCACTGAAAATCACAGTGTCGAGACTCTCACGGGAGAAGTTTTATTGCGAAACCTTTGCTGAATACACGAACCAATTGAGACAAGCACAGCATGGAAAGCACGTTCGTGAACATTTTTTTTTCTCCTCCCACATAAAAGTGCCACTTGAATCCAAGTAGCTTTCGATCGCATGTTGCATAAATATTTATGTTCTGACTGTTTTGAGATTACGCTCTCAACACATCTTGGGCTTGGCATAAACTCCCTTTATAAGGACGTGTGGTGCCGTGGTTTCTCAATAAATCCAAGAGACACCCATATTCAACTCCAATCGAGCCTGATATAGAAATCGGTACAGTTATCAAGGGTTTTCAAGGTCGGAAGGCTGCACACCTCTGCTTTCGTGCTATTTTTCTTCAAGGTGTAGTCAGCAAGCGCAATGGAGAAGCAATTCTGATGATTGGTAGGACTGTCTATTCATTTCTTGATTCCCTGTTTATTTTCAACTCTTAAACAAAGACAATGCACACCGGAATTTGTCGTTGATCCCGCGAAATGACATCCAAACCGGTTTCGAGGCGACCCCTGATCTTACACAGCGAATCACGTAAATAATATTGCAATGATTACCTCCCTTTGCCATCACTCTGTGCGTTGGGGGCAAGAACAAACCCACCGCGCCATCCTGGCGGTTGTCCTACGGATCCGATGAAGACTTACGTTGCTGCAAATTCTTGGATGGAGGTGGCTCCGCAGTCTCAGTCTGGATGCGTAGTCTGGAGCAGTGCGGGCACTGAAAGTCAGTCACTGTAATTACTGCTGGTGGTACATGGTAGCATTTTTCTCCTGCAGTTACATGTTTTTGATGCCGAGCCTCCTCAAAGTTGGTAGAGACTTGATGGACGATGGCTCGCCAGCGCAATCGGTCTCCGCAGTACTCCACCAGCTCCTTTTATTGAGCTTTAACCAGTGAAGGTTGACTTTGATAGAGTCTTTGACACGCTTCTTTGGTCGACCTATGTGTCTTTTGCCATATGCAAGCTGTCCATACAGCAGGTGTCTGGACATGCGTTGATCCTCCATGCGAATGGCTTGGCTCATCCATTGGAGTTGGGTTTTGGTGAGCATGCATTCGATGATGGTGGAGTCAGCGCGGTCCAGAACTTCTCAATTGGTGATGCGATCCTGCCACCGGATTCCAAGTATGGAGCGAAAAGCTCCCGTGTGGATGTTTTCCTGCTTCTTGATGTGCCTGCCATCTGCGTCCATGATTTCCATCCAGAGAGAAAAAAGAAGAGAGGACCACTGCACTGTGCATTTTCAGCTTTATGGACGGTGCTGGGTAACCACACTGTTATGGAGTCTGCCCAGTACCTCCCCAGGGCCAAGTTTGCTTTGCTAACCCGGTCGTTACTTTCTTTATCCAAGGAACCATCAAAGGAAATGCTGCTTCCCAGGAACTTGAAGCTTTTGGTGTTTGCAGGCCGCGTTCTATCTATAATTATACTTAATGCAGGGTGGTTGGTGCCTGATGTAAGTTGATAGAACACTTTGGCTTTGCCAAAAACTGATTGTCAATGTCAGGTCAAACATCTATGAAGCCTCTGAGAAGCGATAAGTCATTAGCTGCAGGTTGAAGACCTAGTGGGCCTTGAGTGCACAGTCTGCGAAAAAGGGGCTCCCTGGAATGAATTGATGAATAGCATAACGGACCTGTGCGGGATGAGTTTATATAGGTGAGGCATGGTGCCGTGTGGCCGGAGTGTGGCATGGCTCCAGCAGGCAGGGAATGTAGAGACAGTGTACTTGTCCATCTCCCTTCACTCCCTCCAAGGAATCAGCAGACAAGAAGACTTGGCATAAAATTTCTCCGTCTTTAGTCATGGTAATAGACATCGTAGTACATGGCCACTGCCTGCTGGGATGACCTCTCTGTGGCCTCTCCGGCCTACGTCCTGCTCTGGCTTTAAATAGCCTCTGCGCAGACTTCCAAGAGAGCAGACAAAAAAAAATCTAACTAAAAGCTGGGACCTGTGGTTCCCAGTTCAAGCAAAATTGTTCTGTCACAACAGGTTCTAACAACTGTTTGAGTCTTAAATCAACAGTTCCATATGACAAAATTCACTCCATTGGAAAGTGCGTTAGGCAAAATACATTCTGCGCCAATGAATGAATTCCAAAAGGGATCTGTGCATAAATGAATGGCCAGTGAAATATTTACTGTGCCAATTAAATCAGGTACTTATTCATCGTTATCTTTAAATATTACCGGTTACAACTCATGGAGTGCAGGTTGCCATACATGAGATGATTGATACGGATAAACACTAGGGTTATATGCAACATTACAGACAGTACATGGTACATTAGATGAATAAACTAAAATTCGATGTGCTCTCAAGCACCGCAAAAGAAGTCGAACGTTGTGCCAGATGAGAGAGAGGGTGTCTGCGTGAACAACATATATCTCTAAGGCAGCAAGAGCGTGTGAGAGAAACACGCCTTTTCACGTATCTCTGCAGTTACAATCCACTCACACACACACACACACACACACACACACACACACACACACACACACACACACACACACACACACACACACACACACACACACACACACACGCACACACACACACACACAAGGATGGGAACAGATAAGAGATAGCGCGTTGAACTACATATATTTGGTCAGGTCTCTACATCCTATTCTCACCATGTTACCTAGGAAAATGGTTGCACTGGGGCAATGCCACTCTCATGGCCCGAGGAGTCCCTATCCAGGGACGCGAGGAGCTGTTACAGCTGGAGACTTCCGGACTGCAGTGGATGACCAGGACTTGTACGTGTCAGTCCATGCACCGATGCGCTCCACGACACTTGCTCACACTGCCATCATGACCGTTGGATCACAGGTGATCTCTTCCGCTCATTCTACTGGGACCCAGTCTTCGCATGCCGTAGGGCTGACAATCCCAAATCACTAAGGAAACGGAGTCTTGCCATGCAGTGCTAGTGGTTTGGATCATCAATAGCCTGATAGGTCTTATTCCTCCACCCATCAATCAATCCATCTATCCTTTCATCTATTCGTACGTCCATCCATCAGTCCGTCCATCAAGCATTGCGTCTATCCATTCATCCTTCCATCGGTCCATCCATCCATCCATCCATCCATCCATCCAACTACCCATCGGTCCATCCATCCATCCATCCATCAATCGGTCCATCCATCCATCCATCAATCGGTCCATCCATCCATCCATTCATCCATCCATCCATCGGTCCATCCATCCATCCATCCATCCATCCATCCATCCATTTTATTGTCACCTGACGTTAATGATGAAATGTGTTTTAAATATTACTTTTCTGCTTTTTGCTAGGATCACTAATGATTTTTTTTCAATTTTTTGTAAAACTGTCAGACGTCGGCAACTGTTTCCAGCTCTTGGAGTCTTCAGAA
>JAWQFJ010012524.1:87500-90000 GCA_034096865.1 Theodoxus fluviatilis | reverse complement strand
AGATGGCACGTGCATCGGTTACTATGGGAAACAACGTCGGTGGGCCTCGGTGCTGAGGCTGCACGTGCAGCTGGAACCGGTGACCTGCGAAGACTCCTGCCAGAGCCCGACCCTGCCTGCTGCCGATGCCGAGGGTCAGTGGGCGCTGTGCAAGACGCCAGGTAACTCGGCACAGAGGGGAAGGCTGAACACACCGTGCTGCCACTGGGAACGGTCTCGTCAGGACGGTTTCAAGGGTAAACCATGCTATGAGAGAGTGCAGTTTTGCAGGGTGAATGGCGTATTTTGACTGTTACCAAAGACGTTACATAGACAAACGTGGAACTCCGTCTGAATCTGCGAGGATGGGGATTTAGATTTATGTTTCTTAGAGGGGTGGTCGCACGGCAATTATGACCAATCGAAAGAAAACGGCGGCGGCGCCTTTTGCAGCGCGATTTCTTGTTCAAATGCTCGCCACAAGCACACTTGTGCCGGAAAGTGTTTCTTTTTCGGTTCCCCAAAGACATAGAACAGTAGGTTGAACACACTTTCTTATCTCCCTTTAGATCACAGATGAAAATAGCCCGGATCTCGATCGCTTTGCATATATTATCATATACACTGTGATCGACGGGAACGAATGGTCGATATTTAAGATGTCACAAAAGCACAGAGTTGATGCTCTGCATCCTTCACTTCACGATGAGCGTGTGTTTACTGAGATTCGCTCCGAGGAGCCTCGTAAATGAGCCACCCAAACGCAAGGGATACAACTCTTTCGCACCCATGTTTGTTTACATGAAGACTGTGAAGGAGTTCCACGTTTTTCTATGTAACGTTTTTGTTGTTAATGAGTTCGATGCTCGTGTTCAGCCCGGCATGCAGAGGCAGGTGGTGTGGCAATACGTGACTGAGAATTTTGCAAGATTATGGGAAATGTCCTTTTTTTGGTCATCATGTAGTCTCTTAAGGCCTTTTTGTTTTGTGTTGAAATGATAAACTACAATATTTCAGATAAGTGTTGATTGAGTAACGTTCTCGAGTTTGTGAAGTTCTGTGTTTGTGAGCCCATTGTTTCGACCAAGAACACCTCGAAATATTTCATTCGTCACATTGCGGTGCTCCATCTTGAAAAGTAATACATAGAGATAGATGGTGATAGCTCACTGCGCGGCGTTTACTTGGTAATATATATATTTTTACTTATGTTTGTTAAACTGCTGTAATTATTGTGCGAACATTTTCTCATATCACTCGGGGTCAAAAGGCAGGCAGCGTATCGCGTGAAAATGAAGATTATGTTGCCACGCGAAGTTTTTTTCACGAGGCATAAAACTCCTGATAAGTTCGATGGCAATATCGCAACAAAATATCTCAGCATAAATGACTGAAAGAGGTTAGCAGTTACAAACATTTTGCAAAGCTTTCCACAGTTCCTACACATGGGCCTCGACCTTGACCCCGAGTACATAAGCTGCTGTAGCGTTCACAAGGACCCCAAAGTTACACCATGAAGATATTGAGTCATCACGCTGTTGTATCCTGAACAAACGGAAAGATTGATAATAAGGTACTACACTCGTGCAGTCGTGTAAGCGTGTCTACTTTGTTTGGTTGTGATGATTTGAATAGAGGAATACAGAAGCTTAGAGCTGATCTGGCTGAGCTAGAAGCTTGTGAATCTGATGACGGACATGGACCATGGACCGATTGCAGTCGTGTATCATATCTGACACAAGTGGGGAGTGATCAGGCACAGACTCAGAACGGGCGCTCATTATCTTGTAGCCTGGTGCAGAATATGTCAGAGGCTGCCTGTAAGCACTAGTGACTAAGCAGTGTGCTTTTCTTGTCACGTCCTGCTTGCAAGGAGCGCGGATGATCTTGTGCATCTACTGTAAGTCTCAACATCGTTGACGTCACGCACTCAAGGGTATTCCTATCTGCGCATCAGAGAGAACCGAAGGTTTTCAGGGACATCGTGAACTGCAGAAGAGACAAGTTGCTAAGAGGGAGAAAGCATGTGATTCTGTGCGTCTGATCATGGTTTAGTTAGCGAAGCATTTCACTTTCCGCTTTTGTCACACCCTACACCTATTCAGCTGAAATGAAACGCACACACTCATTCGTCAACCTAACAGGCTCAGCCAAACAAGAACCCGAGCGCAAGGAAGACACAAAAACGTGCCGAAGTAGGATATTGCGTGTGGGCTTCAGCCTTCTCTCTGTATCTTGCTTACTTGTGCCATTGCTTTGGCAGGTCAGCCGCTTTCAACTGTATAGGTTCCACAAATTCGAAAAACTTACTTCGTCATGAATGCGCAGTTTAAAAAAAAATATATAATGAGCCTCAAAAGTTTGTACCACGGAGGAAGACTGCAAGAAAGAAGGAAGGAAAGAAATGAAAAAGAAAGAACAAAAATAAAAAGAATGAACGTAAGAAGAATATATAAAAATACGAGAAAAAAAGGCAATATGAACAGAAGGAAATAGGACTGGTGCGAGTCTTTATTTTCGA
>JAWQFJ010012524.1:77500-82500 GCA_034096865.1 Theodoxus fluviatilis | reverse complement strand
TTGTTACAAAACTTACTTAACTGAACGTTGCGTATGATTACAGTTCTCACTTAAAAACAACAACCCCAAAACGGAAACGCTCTTTGATTGCCGTTGACTAGCATACGATCGCTTCTGGGGAACACGATACTGTTTTCATATTCCATGTGTGTCTGCAGAACTTTTCATCTGCGGCTGGCACGCTCCACATGAGATATGATGATGGTCCAAACACGAAAACGTTTTCATACACAGGAAACGATTGTGGTTTGAGGATTCAGTACGTTTCGTTAACAAACTTACTTTTCGCGCTTGGTCAATGTTTTCACAGTAGTAACCGAGAAAAAGCAGAAGTTTTCGTAGAGTCTCCTTCTGATCCAGAAATTGTCAAACCGACTTAGCCAACTCGCAAATCTCCCTGAGCAGTCTCACGTTTGGCAGACCGTTTCCAACATGCCCTTTGACCCCACGCGTGACTCATAAGGACAGGAGGGGGTTCCGCCTAAAGCGGTGTTGTGTTACATATTGCGTCTGGAAGCAAGTGCTGTGTGTATTTGGAGTCTGCTGCGGCGATGTTGCGCCACGGTGAAGGTATTGCCAGCTATCACGCACACTGCAGGGGGTCTCATCTGCGTTTCCATGACAATTTGTAGCCTTGGAAACGCAGCGTTTCACTGAGGGCAGGAAAACAGGCCTTGCATCGCGCGAAACATCCATCTTTCATTCATAAATGTCACCGAGGATGATTGTCAAGCGTTAGAGTTGGTTGAAAGCTCTAAAACGTGTCAATTTTCATCGTCGAAAATAGAAGCAACGCTCCTGTCTTTGAGGCAAGTCTGCAAGAGCAGCGTGTGTGGAGGTCATTCATTGCTGTTCTGCCTTTCGTACGTCGTTGAAACTCTTGCTTTTAAAATGTTTTAAAATGAGATGTTGAACCTATCTCATAGCTGCAGTGAAGTGTACCTATGGAGGTAAGAAGCAGGAGAAGTTAAGAAAATATTTCCAGGCACTGTGTAACTAGAAGGTTGAATTTGACATTCACAACTGCGTGCAACGTTATCAAATGGCTACGATTACTGATTATCCCTATTTGTTTCAGCAATGAGCGTGTATACGATTAAGCACGCGCATTCACACACACACACACACACACACACACACACACACACACACACACACACACACACACACAAGCGTGTAATCAGTTCTACTAAACACCTTAGTGAGTAAAGAGCTTCAATACAGTGTTTACGCATGTTACACTCACGCATTCACGCACTCGCATTTACGCCTTAGGAACTAAGCGTGCATGTGCGTATACGCTCGTTGGCGCGGCAGAGGGCTTGCGAGAAGGACGCCATTAAAACAATTCGAGTGCAAGGCGTACTTGGACGAGCATGTAGGTGGTGTTCGATGAACAGGCAGGCGCAGACTCCCATACTGCCAGACAAGCCAGCAAGATTTCTGGAGAATGTGTGGTGATTAATGAAGGGGGCCTCGCCAAAAATACGAATCCGGGAAAACAGACAATGGCATTCATTGTCGTTTACACAAAAACCTTTGAACTTAAGTTCTTTGAACAGACAGACGTGTTGCCTTCGCGATGCTTCACGGCCAGGAATCGCTTAGAGGAGCAGCTCATCCTGCAACAGCAAGGCAGGAGCAGGCTAGACCACAAATCGAGTCAAAAGACACGGCCCACCTGGAAAGAGAGGCGGAGATTTTTATCCCCCTCTAAAGCCATAGACATCCTGGCTGAAACAAAGAGTCCTGGCTGAAAGTGATAGCCACGTCCAACGCCCCATCAGCTTCCAGTCAGCCAGCACCAAATCCCGCCTTCTCAGCCCTGGAACCCAGCCAGCGGTGCCAGATAAAGATTTCTGAGAAGCTGTTGCAAAGAAAAATGGAAGTGAAGGGATGCCCTTGTGGGGACTGAGCTGGGAAGTGAAGACGCTTTAGGGGGATTCACGCATGGAGTTTTACGGCCAATCAGCCTTTGTATGCTATGTAAGGAAATTGATCACGAAAAACCACAAGATTTCGTCGGGATAAGAGAAAAGTCATGTCACAGTTCCCCTAGTAATTCGCCTCTTACGAAACGCGCTATTCTTCCACCAACCCACAAGGGGAGAGAAGAAAGCCTTCTGCACGATTGTCACTGTCCGATCATATTTTATTTAGATGCGTTCATACTCGCAGCAATAAATAATGTTCAAGTAGAACTAATAATCCTGCCAGGAAAACGAGTTTTTCTTCCACTCTAGTTTGGTCATTACTCGGGATGCAGATGGTTCATCAGAGACAAATCTACAAGTATGTACATGTTTTTGATTTCAACTGCACAAACAAGAAGTTGCCCGAGGAACATTTTTTGTAGACCATGGCTGCAAAATCAGGAAGTTCATTATTTTGTAAAAGGAAACGGTGTCACTGATCCATCCCGCTTTTACTGAAAATTTGTCAATTATGCAACTTTTCTCATCAGAAATATACTATGACCCATTAATTGTCTCAGCAGAATGTCTGTCATTTTTCCACTCAGGCCGCTAACGCGTCTTTGTCAGTTAAGGGCACATTCACTTGTCTCAGTGGCAGTCACGTCATTACCCTGTTAGATCAGAGAGACGGCGAGTTACATTACAGTGACAAAATCATTGCTCCCTGTCTGCTCTGCCCAGCTGTCGCATAAAGCCTTGCAATACATCCCCTGGCACTCGGTATCCCCCCCTCCTCTATCTCTCTCTCTCTCTCTCTCTCTCTCTCTCTCTCTCTCTTTATATCTCTGTCCCTCTCTCTATGTGTCTCTCTGTCCCTCTCTCTCTAGGTCTCTCTCTCTCTCTCTCTCTCTCTCTCTATCTCTCTCTCTCTGTCTCTGTCTCTGTGCCTCTCTCAGTGTCTCTGTGTGTCTCTCTCTCTGTCTCTCTCTCTATCTCTCTCTTTCTGTCTGTCTGCCTCTCCTGTCTCTGTCGCTATCTCTCTCTCTCTCTCTCTCTCTCTCTCTCTCGTGCGTGTGTGTGTGCATGTGTGTGCCTGTTTGTGTGTGCGTGGTTGCGTATGTGCATGCGTGAGGTGTGTGCGTTCCGTACGTGTGCGTGCGCGTGTGTCCTTGCATGCGTATGAGTGTGACTGCGTGACAGCTAGAGAGAGGTTACCAGATGTTCCTCTACTGGAGCAAGAAAGTGTGTGAGTCTCGATTTTCAAAAAGGCAGAGTGAAGGCCGTGCACTGCCGATAACAGGCTAATGCTGGTCGGAACAGGAACACTGGAGGGAGGAGGCAGAGGGCCAGGGGGCAATTCAATTATCGGCGCTACGCACTATTCCTACAGCGATGCTGAGGCGCTAGCAAAGTAGTGCCAAGACATGCACACACACAAAAAAAACGTCCACGTCACATCCTGCTGTTGCGGATACAAAACGAAGTTATTGACTTTGGCGTAGGGGCTGCAAGCCCTCGTTTTTAGTGCGTCGAGAAAACTCCCATGCGCCAAAAAAGTGTCACTGCGGTAAGGAACGTACGAGTCGATCTTTATTTAGGTGTATGCATTTTCTGTTACACTCTTCTTGGAGTAACAGCTTTTAGAAAGGCATGACTCCAGTGAATGGATAGAAAACTCGGGTCATCCGTAATTAGAGTATGTTTTAAATTTGGCTAAGACTAATGAGGAATCATAGTGTGTCCTGTTCACAAGGTCAGTGGAACTGTGAGCTTGTTGTCGTTCATTAGTTGACAGAAAGGAGTAGACCGAGCAGCCTCCAACTTTGGCTGTGACACAGCAGCTTATTGTGTGCCCATCCTACACATGTATTACATGGTAACTTTTAAATTCCCAATCTGGTGTCTACATCAGCCAGCACTCTGCCGTGTTCAGTGCAGCGTCGTATACGTTTACATTTCATGATTGCTAAAAATACCAGCGTTTCGGCCTCTGTTTGACCAAGCGTTAAGCGTCATCCAGAAGGTAAATCACGAGCACATTGCCCCTTGTACTTGATTAAGCACGAAGCCAGAGTAATACGGCGTCGAAGCCTCCAAAGTCAATGACTGTAGACCAAAGTCAATGACTGTAGACCAAAGTCAATGACTGTAGACCAAAGTCAATGACTGTAGACCAAAGTCAATGACTGTAGACCAAAGTCAATGACTGTAGACCAAAGTCAATGACTGTAGACCAAAGTCAATGACTGTAGACCAAAGTCAATGACTGTAGACCAAAGTCAATGACTGTAGACCAAAGTCAATGACTGTAGACCAAAGTCAATGACTGTAGACCAAAGTCAATGACTGTAGACCAAAGTCAATGACTGTAGACCAAAGTCAATGACTGTAGACCAAAGTCAATGACTGTAGACCAAAGTCAATGACTGTAAGACTATATCAAAACTTTCCCCCACCTTGTAGACCTTTCGGCCTCGGTCTATTTGTGTGGTGCGTCAAAGATTATAGGTTACACAAAGATAGCTCATGCCGAGCTTTTGCTATATAGAGTTACAAGACGCTCGAAACGCAGCGCCCCAAGCGGCCAGGACTATGGGGAAGTAATCACACTGCTTAGATACATGTAAAAAGTGCTTGTTTGTCGACGCGTTTCTGATGCATTCCGATCATGTTTGTGAATACATTTACGGTGTAATGTGTAATAAAATGATTTGCTGCAATAATGGGGGTGTTTTGGCTTTGTTTTTTTGTAGCAGGCGTTGTGAAATCGAAATATTTGGTTCATCGAAATGTGAGCCTATAGTCCGTTTCAACATTGCTCTGTCAGTGGAGACAAAGATTATTCGTCTGCTAGCCATCTAGGTACATACGACCGGTGAGGTTTGTTTACTTATCTTCTGTGGGTTTTGTGCAGAAAGTATACGTTAAAACAGTCTAATATGACTATTTTTGATTAGTTTTTAATCTAATTAATATTTTTGCATGCTTTAACGCGGCCGGATCTTTGGCATAACTCCCCGGGCGTGCGAAGTCAGTAGCGTCCACTGACAGAGCAATGTTTAAACGGACTATAGGCTCACGCGC
>JAWQFJ010012524.1:57500-70000 GCA_034096865.1 Theodoxus fluviatilis | reverse complement strand
ACTCAAACACACTCACACACTCACACACTCACACTCTCGCTCTCTCTCTCTCTCTCTCTCTCTCTCTCTCTCTCTCTCTCTCTCTCTCAACTGATGGTAATAAGCTCATTACGGGCACTCTGAACAACAAATAAACTATTTTCATGCAATTACATCATTATTCGCTGCACACGCAATCTTTGTTGGCATTCCTTCACACTCAAACAACGAGGCTGTAAACCTTCCTCGCATTACAGGGCTTGACACGAAGCACGGTTGCGCGTGCACCACGAGGGTGAGAGCAAACAGGGCTTGACACCGCTCCTGCAGCAAAAGTACCTTCAAATCGAGGGCAACTCCGAGGATGCATTCGGCAAAGCAAGCAACTCGTCGTGCCTAATTCGCCAGTACACTTCAGACCATCGTAAATCCGTAAATCCTTCGTAAAGCTCAAGTAAATGCCACGGAGCTTCCTCTCCCCTCATAAAACTAGGCCGGGCGTATCCTCCGCCTGCCCATAATCACTCTGCTCTCGCTCCCCGACAGTTGACGAGTTGTCTTGCTAGGGCGCCAATGAGGGCCTCCTTCTTGGAAGAGCTGCATCCAAAGAGTTCGCCCCACTTTACCACATTACCTGGAAATGAGGGCGAATGGAGTATTTGTTGCGGCCATAGATGTTGAGGAGAATTAGGGGAACGGCTTCCTCTCCTATGGTGAAGGGACGCAACTGAATGTTAGAGTGGCTTCACTCCTGAGAATGCAGTCAGCAGGTCGGGTCGGTTAGTGTCGTGCCGTGACTTTAAAAATTCGTGATACTTTTTTCTTTTTCTTTTGGTCGATGTGGAGTCCTATGTGCCGAATGTGTCGCCTGCCGCTTAAGGGTGGGCTTGAAATTCTTGGGGCCTTCCCGATGCAGTCTTTTTCCAACTTTCATTGAATGAGAAGAAAACTTCTTCACCTTTCAGTTTTAATTCCTACCCTGTATTATGTCAACAAACGCTTTCCTTCTACGTATAGAAAAATCATAACTTTGTGGATTTTGCTGGTGATGTGTCGAAAAATAAGAACATATATTCTAGGGGTGACAAATAATTAAAGAATCTGGTCCAAACTACAACAATCTCTAGAAAACAGAGAGGCAATATTCCACAAATGCAAATATTCTATACTCTTTGGAGATAAGTTGGCCTCTTCCATTGTGAATCTCATTTTAATATTGACAAAGAAATATTCATCAAGCCAAATGCCATAATCATTAACAAATCTAAAATCGTCACGCAGGTCCTCCTTTCTACATGTAGAATAGAAGAAAGAATTGCTTTTAGAAACGGATAAATTTCATAGCAAGTGGTCACATATATTACCACCATGAATGCAACACTATAACAAGAAAAGGCCTCTTTCAAAGCACCTCACCCTACCCACTCACCCCCACCCACCTCCCACTCGAGACCTCATCACTCTTCCCTTTCTCCACAATATCTACGGCTTAGTAATTATACATGTATATCTTTTTCATTTTCTTCTTTTCCTCCTTGGTTACTTCGTGCGCAAACTGCTCGACGTAAAACCCATGTACCGAGGATTCATTTCGAGCCAGCCATGCGTTAGTATTTCCCTTTCTGAATGAAAAAAAATTATTCAAGAAAAAAGAAGAAATAAAAACTACTTCAAACTTTTGATTTGGTTTGAAATCTTAGTACTTCAAAGAATGTAGTACTTGTACTCTGTACATAGGTATGCAGCGCCCCATTGCATAGGGACGAAAGGCGCACGAAGAAAAATGTCAATGTGTTAAAACGTGGTGCACGAGGGGGCGAAACCACAGGACATGACGGAGGCTCGAATGGACAGGAAGATTTAGTTTTAAATCGTCGTGATGAATAATTAAGAGCGGGACTATGTAATTTGTGTGTGTGTGAGTGCATGCGTGTGTGCTTGCGTGCGTGCGTGTGTGTGTGCGTGTGTGTGTGTGTGTGTGTGTGTGTGCTTGCTGAAAGGTTGGGTAGACATTAACAGATAAGGCTTTTTGAATTCCAAACTGGCCTCTCTTGATACGGGAAATGGGATGATCAAGTCGTTTTAATTACCAGAGTGTCATCTACAGTAACACCATCCATTGTTCACTCCATGTCACCTGGAGAAGAGCTTGTCACTTGCACTCATAGCCCCAGCATCTCCATCAAGAGTCTCGCATTAGTCGGTAGGGCCTGCCTCCCTCTCCTCGCTCTCTCTGCGATGTTGAGTCTCCCCAAGAGAAGTGGGGCTCTGACGGGGGAAGCTGGCATTCTCTCCACACAAATAGGCCGCGCTCCAACAACAAGCGTTCCTCCGTCAAAGGGTGAGTAAGGCAGAAAGCCTCTCGCCCGCGCTGCTGGTGGGCAAAACAAGACGCCCCCCTCAGCCCCCTCTAAAACAATTGCGGCCAATTGGGCCGAAACACCTGCCTGACCACGTAGAGTGAAGGCACGGCGAGATCGCTGGAGGCGCAAGGCTCCTAGGGAGAGCTGCAGAAGTTCGTGCTGGCCTGCCCTTTGCGGCACTGCATTGGGATCTGACTTGGGGTGGAAGATCTTCAGATTGGAATCCCAGCGGTAGTGGTGTTGCAAAAGCTCCGCTGCCGTGGTCTCATTGCGCTAGACGGTGGTCTGCATCCGGAAAACACTTTGCCAATACGTGTTATCTTTCTCATTTAAACTTTGATAAGCCCTTTTCCCCGAACATATATAAATAAGGACTTCATATCAGTTATGCTGCGTCAGTGTGCAAAAATGTTCCTTCATTCCTCGATTCGTTTTTCTTGGGTTCTTCTCCTTAATTCCGAAGCCAAATTCCCGACACAGCCCTGGTGATATATATGTTAGCTGCAGATAGGCGATCTCTTCCATCTCTGCAGAGCCAGACGTCGGATGGGAGACGACTGCTCCTCCGAGGAAACTGTTGTCTATCAGGCCTGCTACAGTGGCTGGTTCACTCTCGCCTGCTGCGTCAGTCGATCTTCCCAAAGTTCAGACTGAGATGTCCCACATCTTTCCAGCCCTGCCAAGGTTAGTTGGGCTTCATGACCCCGAAAGAATGCCTTCTCAGCTAATCCGCTATTGGCAATTTCCTATGTCTTTATGGTCTTCTTTGATGGAGTTTGCAAAATCCTCGTGGCGCCAGGCATTTTCATCTGCATGGTAGGCTAAAAACGATGATGCAATTGTCGCCATCTGATCTGGAAATTTATTTAATGAGTAGATTGATACTATCTGGCCCTCTGATTATGTACATCTCCTTATGTCGTATTCATAAAAACCACTGACTTAAAGCGGCAATAAAATGTGGACAAGATACTTCTTGGCATGGACAAATGTAAATCAACATCATCGTCATCGTCATCATCATCATCATCATCATCATCATCATCATCATCATCATCATCATCATCATCATCATCATCATCATCATCACCACCACCACCACCACCACCACCACCATCATCATCATCATCATCATAATCATCATCATCATCATCATCATCATCATCATCATCATCATCATCATCATCATCATCATCATCATCATCATCATCATCATCATCATCATCACCACCACCACCACCACCACCACCACCACCACCACCACCACCACCACCACCACCACCACCACCACCACCACCACCACCACCACCACCACCACCACCATCATCATCATCATCATCATCATCATCATCATCATCATCATCATCATCATCATCATCATCATCATCATCATCATCATCATCATCACCACCACCACCACCACCACCACCACCACCATCATCATCATCATCATCATCATCATCATCATCATCATCATCATCATCATCATCATCATCATCATCATCATCATCATCATCATCATCATCATCAGCATCATCATCATCATCACCACCACCTTTATTCAGTGAATATTTCATAATCACCACCTTTATGCAGTTACTACTTTTCCATTCAAAATTGTCATGCGGACTTTCAGCCGTGGTTGCTGCCGAGCAATGCTCAGTATCGAGTATGTGTCTCATGGCGTGCCGTCACAACCAGGGATCCTTTGCCGGCTCCAGCTTGACAGTCTGGTTGTCTATCAACAGTACCACACCTCTCGACACTAGCGTCGTAGCTAGATAAAGGTCTTCTTCAGATCAAAGCTACCACACCTCTCGACACTAGCGTCGTAGCTAGATAAAGGTCTTCTGCAGATCAAAGCTACCACACCTCTCGACACTAGCGTCGTAGCTAGATAAAGGTCTTCTGCAGATCAAAGCTACCACACCTCTCGACACTAGCGTCGTAGCTAGATAAAGGTCTTCTGTAGATCAAAGCTACCACATTTTCTTCCAGGGAGTGGCAAACTCGTTGCAACATAATATTATACTATCTCTTTGTAAGTGGATATTTGGCCCGTTGCAGTGGTGGAGAAATGGCTGAGGGAAGCGTTCCAAAATAGTAGATACGGCTTTAGGAAAAGCGAATGGAATAAACACGGCCTCAGTAGCACATTATTAGGTAACTGAGTGAATTATTTTTGGGCACATGGAAATAGGTAATATGTTTTGTTTGGTAAGCAGTGCATTCTCCAACATGCATTCGTGTTGATTTATCCTTTTTGTCTTAGAAAAAATAGAGAGAATACTTCAACTTATAAAAAGGGCACAGCTGATTATATGACGGACATAATTCCAGAAACCTCGAAAAATAAAGTAATCATGTTGACTCCAAATGTTGACATTAACGCCATAACTCTAAAAACAGTTTGTTTTTGTTTGTCAATACGACCTAATTGTAGCTAGAATATATAGAATCCTATGTGAAAAAGGGCAAATCGTGCATAGAATATCGAATGTGCTGGGCTTCGAGTTTCCAAGATATCCCCAAAGACAAAATTACTACCCCAAGATCGACCACATCTCGGTCAAAGTTCTTGTATGAGAACTGCAAAGTTCAACTCGAGATTTGTGTCATGCTTTCTTTCCCTCTGTTTCTTTCTGTGTGCCTTCCCAGCCTTTCTGGCTCCGGCGTTTTTAGACATATCCCACTGCTTCTGTGGTTTCTAGTTCACGACGGCTGCCAGCTTCAACGTAACTACCAAGGAGGTCTCAGCCGTCAAAGCCTAGCTGGCTGCCTGAGGAGTTCAGGTGTCGGTAGACAGAGGTAGCGTTCCTGACCAGCAAAGTAGGGTGGCTGAAGAATATATTTTTAACGCTCCTTCTCAATAGCTGCTGAGGAAAATGGTACATGGATGCAAGTTAAGAGTAATCTATTTCTATATAAGAAATTCGTTTACTGAGGAGTTCAAACATTAGTGAACAAATGTGACCGCTCCTCCCAAACCGATACTTTGGCCAAATCACACACACTCCAACGCCATAGTAAAAGTTGTGTCTTTTTGAAAAGCATGAACTTCCATTTTGGGATGATAAAATATGTTGAAAATCGTCTGCGGTAAACGGACCGACAACTTCAGATGAACCTGTCACAAATATGCTTTGCAGTGGTCGAAGTCCGCCAAGAACCCTTGCATTGCATTGACACAGTCTACTGAAGCAAAAGGTGCATTTTTGGTTCTACTGCCGTGATTGCAAGTGCTGTTTCAAGGCGAAATATGTTTCACGCCGACTTATTTTCTGCAGTTTCTCTCGCCGATTCAAACCTAAAGCCAACAAGGAGCATTTGTCTCTTTCTAGTCTAGTGGGCGAGCACTAAAGTGCCATGGCACTGGCTGCTTTCCCTCAACATGCACGAGAAACACCCACTGTTCGCATCTCACGCTAGCCCTTCAATTGGCTGGTCTCGCCACCTCAGTGTTATCTTCTGTTTGCGATGCCACCATCCCGGTTTACGCCATTCGGGGGAAATTAGCCGTGACACCCCGCTAAAGTTCGCGCCTCAGATTAGAAGATCCCCTCCATCCTCTTTCTCCGGGGGTGGCGATAATGCCAACGATAAGGAGGACGATAACGACAGCGATAGAAGCTTGTCTCCAGCTTGCCTTGAGCCCTGTAAAAAGGAAGGCTCCTTCCTGATGAGAGTGTTTCCTCCACGCCCCGTACTGTGAGAGAGGAAGGGCTCAGTAGAAGACATAGAAGGTGTGGCAGCTCTCCGCCTACTTCCCAATCCTATGTCGACCTTCCCTTGAAAATACATTCCCAATTTCAGGTACGTTCTGCGCAATAGAGTTGTGAACACACAAATGAAAATGGAAAATCGAGCTTTTTGTGCGGTATTTTTTAATTCGCGTCATTTCCAGAATAAAGAGATTTGCGAGAGAGTTGCAAATCAATGTGTATCATTTTGTATCGCGAACTGGCTGCAACACAATGTCTATGGTAAAATATCCGTCTTCTTACGATAGCTGTGCCTGCATGCCTCGTCACCTTTACAAATCGAGTAAAAAGGCATTGGGTTCGAAATAATCTGTGACAAAACGTTGTAGTATCAGCACATTCTACATGTAACTCGCAACAAAAAGTATTGATATATATGCGATGCACAGTCGAAATCACCAGTTTCCAATGAAATAGACATAGAACTCAACATGTTCAGTCGTACACACTTTTTAAAATTGACAAATGAACGCACATGTGTGTTATTGAATGCATAAGTGTAAGTGATATTAGTCTAAATAGACGGAGCGTTTTTGTGCAATACACTATTTCAGTGTTGGAACCGAAAGACTTTTGATACGATTCTTATCACCCGTTTTCATGACCTCGTTCAGTTCCTTTCTTCCCCGGTTTACTTGTACAGTATTATTTATACGGGTGTCAACAATACCAGTACCTTTGTAATCTCATCTTTTCTTCGCAAGCACGTGCACATTCACAGTTACACTCGAGCGCATAGTTATGCTAACGCATGCACGTACGCACGCACACACACACACACACAGACACACACACACACACACACACACACACACACACACACACACACACATACACATAGAGCACCGTGCGATATAAAACAATGTCAAAGTTTTGTATTGTATGATTAGGAAAAAAGTCAAACTTTTGTATTGCACGATTTGGAAGAAGGCGAAAGTTTGGCACTGTACAATTTAGAAGAACGTGAAAGATTGGCACTGTACGATGTGGAGGAACGTAAAAGTTTGGCACTGTACGATGTGAATGAAAGTCAAGACCTCTGGTGTTCTTGTGGCACTGATGGGAGAGTTTTGTTTCGAAATAACACTTTCATTTATCTTACTCATGAGATTGCTCATCATACCGCTGGGAATATGTGTATTTTACAATGGCTCTGAATTGTAAAGAAGAAAAAAGTAAAGTAGACAAATACCTTTATTAAATTATGTTCTATGCAGCTCT
Source organism: Theodoxus fluviatilis (assembly GCA_034096865.1). NCBI lineage: Eukaryota > Metazoa > Mollusca > Gastropoda > Cycloneritida > Neritidae > Theodoxus > Theodoxus fluviatilis. The sequence continues at coordinate 62,676 of JAWQFJ010012524.1, read as the reverse complement.
ATCATACGCGTCTGCTGTAACTTTAGTTCGCTTGATTCACGGAGCTTGCAGTAGGTGAAATGCATCATGAGTTCATACTTTTTGCGGATAGCGACAAAAGCGCGTATCACTAGTTGGCAATATTGACTAACTAGATACACCTTGAACACGCGGGAGGCAGGCTAAGGTAATGCATGTCCACGACTTTTTGTGAGTTGTTTTGTTGCAACGATTCGTAACCTTTTCTCTCCTAGGGAGAAGAAAACAACTTGTAGGGCTTGCATTTGCGTGTTACCAGGGGGAACCTTTGTTTATCCGCCTCCAAATACTTTACACCAAGAGAGCAAATACAGACACAGACACGCTAATCCACTAGTCCTATCCAAGCCAGCACTCACTGTGGCCAGGCCAGGGTCAGACAATCGAGGGCCAGTTAGACACGGGCCTGACGGGGAGGGCACGACTTCATCACAGCGATCGAATCGATGGACACTTGCCTGGAGACTTCCTCGGCCTGCTGCACACGTGACACTATTTGGCGTGGCAGTGCGCACATACTTGAGTATGAAGACGTGTGAAGTTCTGTGAACAGATGCCACACAGTGATTCTCTGCATTGACCCTGCACAATGGCTTTGTACACGGGTGGGGTCAAGTGATGCTGCTTAATGATGCTGTACAATGCTGCTGTACGCCAATACTGACCACTGGTCCTGTACATTGCCACAGTGCACTGGTCCTGTACATCGTCACACTGCACTGGTCCTGTACATTGCCACAGTGCACTGGTCCTGTACATTGCCACAGTGCACTGGTCCTGTACATTGCCACAGTGCACTGGTCCTGTACATTGCCACAGCGCACTGGTCCTGTACATCGTCACAGTGCACTGGTCCTGTACAAGGCCACAGTGCACTGGTCCTGTACATTGTCACAGTGCACTGGTCCTGTACATTGTTACAGTACACTGGTCCTGTACATCGTCACAGTGCACTGGTCCTGTACATTGTCACAGTGCACTGGTCCTGTACATTGTCACAGTGCACTGGTCCTGTACATTGTTACAGTACACTGGTCCTGTACATCGTCACAGTGCACTGGTCCTGTACAAGGCCACAGTGCACTGGTCCTGTACATTGTCACAGTGCACTGGTCCTGTACATTGTTACAGTACACTGGTCCTGTACATCGTCACAGTGCACTGGTCCTGTACATTGTTACAGTGCACTGGTCCTGCACATTGTCACAGTGCACTGGTCCTGTACATCGTCACAGTGCACTGGTCCTGCACATTGTCACAGTGCACTGGTCCTGTACATCAACACAGTGCACTGGTCCTATACATCGCCACAGTGCACTGGTCCTGTACATCGTCACAGAGCACTGGTCCTGTACATTGTCACAGTGCACTGGTCCTGTACATCGTCACAGTGCACTGGTCCTGTACATCGCCACAGTGCACTGGTCCTGTACATCGTCACAGTGCACTGGTCCTGTACATCGTCACAGTGCACTGGTCCTGTACATCGTCACAGTGCACTGGTCCTGTACATTGCCACACTGCACTGGTCCTGTACATTGTCACAGTGCACTGGTCCTGTACATCGTCACAGTGCACTGGTCCTGTACATCGTCACAGTGCACTGGTCCTGTACATCGTCACAGTGCACTGGTCCTGTACATCGTCACAGTGCACTGGTCCTGTACATCGTCACAGTGCACTGGTCCTGTACATTGTTACAGTGCACTGGTCCTGTACATTGCCACAGTGCACTGGTCCTGTACATCGTCACAGTGCACTGGTCCTGTATATCGTCACAGTGCACTGGTCCTGTACATTGCCACAGTGCACTGGTCCTGTACATTGTCACAGTGCACTGGTCCTGTACATTGCCACACTGCACTGGTCCTGTACATTGTCACAGTGCACTGGTCCTGTACATCGTCACAGTGCACTGGTCCTGTACATTGTTACAGTGCACTGGTCCTGTACATTGCCACAGTGCACTGGTCCTGTACATCGTCACAGTGCACTGGTCCTGTATATCGTCACAGTGCACTGGTCCTGTATATTGCCACAGTGCACTGGTCCTGTACACCGTCACAGTGCACTGGTCCTGTACATTGCCACACTGCACTGGTCCTGTACATTGTCACAGTGCACTGGTCCTGTACATCGTCACAGTGCACTGGTCCTGTACATCGCCACAGTGCACTGGTCCTGTACATCGTCACAGTGCACTGGTCCTGTACATCGTCACAGTGCACTGGTCCTGTACATCGCCACAGTGCACTGGTCCTGTACATCGCCACAGTGCAATGGTCTTGTACATCGTCACAGTGCATTGGTCCTGTACATTGTCACAGTGCACTGGTCCTGTACATTGTTACAGTACACTGGTCCTGTACATTGCCACAGTGCACTGGTCTTGTACATTGCCACGGTGCACTGGTCCTGTACATTGTCACAGTGCACTGGTCTTGTACATCGTCACAGTGCACTGGTCCTGTACATCGCCACAGTGCACTGGTTCTGTACATCGCCACACTGCCCTGGTCCTGTACATCGTCACAGTGCACTGGTCCTGTACATTGTTACAGTACACTGGTCCTGTACATTGCCACAGTGCACTGGTCCTGTACATTGCCACAGTGCACTGGTCCTGTACATTGTCACAGTGCACTGGTCCTGTACATCGCCACAGTGCACTGGTCTTGTACATTGCCACAGTGCACTGGTCCTGTACATCGCCACAGTGCACTGGTCCTGTACATTGTCACAGTGCACTGGTCCTGTACATTGTTACAGTGCACTGGTCCTGTACTATGCCACACTGCACTGGTCCTGTACATTGTTACAGTGCACTGGTCCTGTACATTGTCACAGTGCACTGGTCCTGTACATTGCCACAGTGCACTGGTACTGTACATTGTCACAGTGCACTGGTCCTGTACATTGTTACAGTGCACTGGTCCTGTACATTGCCACACTGCACTGGTACTGTACATTGTTACAGTGCACTGGTCCTGTACATTGTCACAGTGCACTGGTCCTGTACATCGTCACAGTGCACTGGTCGTGTAAATTGCCACAGGTCACTGGTCCTGTACATTGCCACAGTGCACTGGTCCTGTACATCGTCACAGTGCACTGGTCCTGTACATTGCCACAGTGCACTGGTCCTGTACATTGCCACAGTGCACTGGTCCTGTACATCGTCACAGTGCACTGGTCCTGTACATCGCCACAGTGCATTGGTCCTGTACATCGCCACAGTGCACTGGTCCTGTACATTGCCACAGTGCATTGGTTCTGTACATCGTCACAGTGCACTGGTCCTGTACATCGTCACAGTGCACTGGTCCTGTACATTGCCACAGTGCACTGGTCCTGTACATTGTTACAGTACACTGGTCCTGTACATTGCCACAGTGCACTGGTCCTGCACATTGCCACACTGCACTGGTCCTGTATATTGTTACAGCGCACTGGTCCTGTACATTGCCACAGTGCACTGGTCCTGTACATTGTTACAGTACACTGGTCCTGTACATTGCCACAGTGCACTGGTCCTGTATATTGTTACAGCGCACTGGTCCTGTACATTGCCACAGTGCACTGGTCCTGTACATTGTTACAGCGCACTGGTCCTTGTACATTGCCACAGTGCACTGGTCCTGTACATTGTTACAGTAAACTGGTCCTGTACATTGTCACACTACACTGGTCCTGTATATTGTTACAGCGCACTGGTCCTGTACATTGCCACAGTGCACTGGTCCTGTACATTGTTACAGTACACTGGTCCTGTACATTGCCACAGTGCACTGGTCCTGTACATTGTCACAGTGCACTGGTCCTGCACATTGTCACAGTGCACTGGTCCTGTATATTGTTACAGCGCACTGGTCCTGTACATTGCCACACTGCACTGGTCCTGTACATTGCCACAGTGCACTGGTCCTGTACATCGTCACAGTGCACTGGTCCTGTACATCGTTACAGTGCACTTGTCCTGTACACCGTCACAGTGCACTGGTCTTGTACATCGCCACAGTGCACTGGTCTTGTACATTGTTACAGTGCACTGGTCCTGTACATCGTCACATTGCACTGGTCCTGTACATCGTCACAGTGCACTGGTCCTGTACATCGTCACAGTGCACTGGTCCTGTACATCGTCACTGTGCACTGGTCCTGTACATTGTCACAGTGCACTGGTCCTGTACATCGTCACAGTGCACTGGTCCTGTATATTGCCACAGTGCACTGGTCCTGTACATTGTCACAGTGCACTGGTCCTGCACATTGTCACAGTGCACTGGTCCTGTACATTGCCACAGTGCACTGGTCCTGTACATTGCCACAGTGCACTGGTCCTGTACATCGCTACAGTGCACTGGTCCTGTACATTGCCACAGTGCACTGGTCCTGTACATTGCCACAGTGCACTGGTCCTGTACATTGCCACAGTGCACTGGTCCTGTACATTGTTACAGTGCACTGGTCCTGTACATCGCCACAGTGCACTGGTCTTGTAAACTGGCGCTGTGCGCTGATGCTGCACGGCGATGCTGGACAGTACTTCTGAACAACGGCCTGACTACAGGTACTGACCACTGTGCCGTACACTGGTCTTGCACACTGCAGCAGAACCCCTGTCCTGTTCAGGGATGCTGCAGACGTGTGCTGAATAATGTTGCTTCTGTAAAATGATGCACGCTTTGCCCAGGTCGAAGGTCGAGGCTGGAGTACACAACAGCGTGTCGGCTTCATATGTAGGCCAGTGCTCATTTAAAAATCAATACAGATTTGGTGACACGCTTTCTCCATCAGCAAGGCCAGTTTCCAAGCCCACAGTGTTTGCGTGCATTGAAGACAACGATCCCACGTGGCTTCATTTCTCAAGAATCGATTTGTTTTCCTTGGTTACAAGTATGTTACAAAAAGACGCTGTATCCCGTTTGTCGATGTGCCACTTCGTTTGTATCGACAAGTACTTGGTGCTTCTTTTGCAGTTTCGAACAGACAAACACCCAGCACAACACTTAACGTACTCAGAAAAGAATCGGCTTTCTGGACTAGATGTTTACCCGCATTGGCAAGTAAATTAACTGTGGTAATAGGTTTGGAAATAATCTTATACATAGCAGTCAATACAAGTAATGAAAAATATATATGCTACGGGAAGAAAGAA
>JAWQFJ010012524.1:37500-52500 GCA_034096865.1 Theodoxus fluviatilis | reverse complement strand
CTTTAAGATATACCATGATATATTGCTGACGAATATCAGATAAAGCAGGACATTCCAAAACAAAGTAAATTTCATCCTCATCTTTCTCTCTACATAATGGACAAAGAGTTTGGGATGGCCCAGAACTGTATTTGAATCCATGAGTAAACAAATCGCTAATACCCATACGAAAGCGCGCGAATACATTCTTGAATGCCTTCTTGTCAATATCCTGCAGATAACATTCTGGCTCTACTACATGTTTAATCTCCCTGTACAATATAAATCTACTACTTTCTTCTAGTTTTGTACGCCATTCTCGCCGAAACTTATTCACCAACTTTTCTTTTAGCATTATTAGAATTTGTTTGTTGGTCACATACGTGTCCAAAATCATGTTCGATTAAGATTTTCTCGATACCAGAAGACCATGATGAAACATGTCCGCTACGTTGCATCATCTCATAGACTCGACGAGGAAGTGTGTAATCCTTCATACTCATGATTTTCAACCGAGAGAGAGAGAGAGAGAGAGAGAGAGAGAGACAGAGACAGAGAGACAGAGAGAGAGACAGAGAGAGAGAGACAGAGAGAGAGACAGAGAGAGAGACAGAGAGAGAGACAGAGAGAGAGAGACAGAGAGAGAGAGAGAGGTACATACAGCCTCTCGTTCTCAAAGTACGCGTGGAAAAGCTTCTGCCTAAACGTATCGTCATGGAAGTAAATAGCTCCCAAAAATCAAAGGTGATATTGCCCATCCAAATTTTTTTTTCAACAGACAAGAGAAAGATCATTGACATAAGACAGAGAGATTACCTTTGATTGTTTGCCTCGTTGGTTGTTGCTGTTGCTGCTGCTACTGCTGTTACACGGTGTTGCAACTATATAGAATTGTCTTCCTTGCGTAACTGGTTTTGTTGTCTACACTGCTGGTCAGTTCTGTATTTTGCTGCTGCAGCTTTCTGCTCTTGTGCAGCTTTCTGCTCTTGTGCTGCTTTCTGCTCTTGTGTTGCTTTCTGCTTTTGCTGCTGCTGCTGCCGCTCCTGCTGCTGCTACTAGAATTTTTCCTTATGTTTTGTTTCTCTTGATGTTTGTAAGGCGAGGGAACGTTGCTGCAAAGACGTCAGTAACTTCTGGAGCAGTTTCTAGGGCTGTGAAGGCAGGATGGTGAAAAAGGCAGCAAAGCAGCAGGAGTAGACTACACAAGCTGGAGGGCGAGGGAAAAGAAGAATCGGGAAGAATAGGGAGCAGGAACACGAACAGGCTAAACAAAAAAACGACGAGCAGAGGAGACGGAAGATTTAATGATCATTTTCATGTTGCAAGCTAAGTGCGATGGTCATCACTCCACTTGCAATAAAGTTTCAGGATCTTCGTGTTCATAATGGACGTACAACTTTCAACTTGTGTCGGGATGCCTTTCGTAAAGATACCCACAATGGCGCTCGCGTGTCCTGCCCTTGTCCCACTTGGAGTACAAGGCAGACATAATTGTCACGTGATCCCCGAGAATCGGAGAAGGTGCAAGAAAATTGGATCAGCCCAGAAACCTGGAAGAAAGATTGCGCTGCTTGAGCTTCCGTCCGAAGGTGGAGCGAGTCAAGACAGAAAAGACTATTTCTTAACTATTGAAAGTTTCGCTCACCATGTTGGTTTTCATAACGTCCGCGTTGCTGAAAAAGAGAGAGGGAAAACAAGATTACTGCATTCATCCAAAAGAAAACGAGGAAAATCCACTGCTTTTATTTTAAGGGACGCACCATCGACTTCGAAGCGACTAACCAGACAGGAGCTACCTGTGTGTGTGTGTCATCGTCAGGCGTCGGCCTAGTGGCCAGGGATAGTTTTATCGGCACTTGTCGCTCTGGTGAACCGCTTTTTTCTACTTGATGCAGATGACGTCACTACCAGTACGAGAAGCTCGGCCCAGAGGAAGAGGCAATGGAAACGTTGTTGGCAGCGTGCCATGGTCTGGCAAGTCCATTTTGTTGGATGGGCTTGTGTTGCCTTCCATTCATAAAAGATGTTTTCCTGTTGACTCCCTGAGTTTGATTGAAAAAAGACTGTGTCGGAGAAAAACGAAGGAAGAAAGACCCAGACGATCTGTGCCATTAAATGGACGACAACGAATGCGAAAGACACATAACGGCATGTGCATACTCGGCCACACGAAAACACACGACGCCCCTTTGACGAAATATTACAGTCTTGTAAGAAAACGAACGTATGAAATCCCGCCCGAACGCGCGTGTTCACCCTCACGACCTTAGAATCACGGGCTTGGCACTGTTTCAAAATGTAGTTTACGCGGAGTTTCCAGAAACCACAAACAGTTCTTTTTTTCCGCGATAGCTCCCCCTTCCCCCCTCCCACCCCCCACCCCCCACCCCCCCTCTCCTTCTGTCTCTCTCTCTCTCCCTCACTCTCTCTTCTCTGGCAGGGAGAATCTCGGGTATCACATCGCGCCAGTGACGTCAGCAAGGTGGAAGGAGGCGCTGATAAACCCAGGAGAAGATAGACCAGAGTGAGCATCCTAGCACACTACGGCAAAGTACGGTAGCTCGAACCAGTCAAAAAGCAAAACCAGACTGACTGACTGCTACCCTCCAAAATATATTTCCAGACAAATAGAAGCACCCACCATTATGCCTTGTAATAAGCTGTACTGCGTGCAGCTTTGGTGGGAAAGTGCCCATGTTGTGAGGAATGCAGTTCACCGAAACATTCCTCCATCTCAATACAGGGACACTTGGTGTTTGGGATGAAAACGATGTTTTCAGGGGAGTAAGGGTGGGTTGGGTGGGTGGAGGGGATGGAGGCTGGGGGGATGGGAGAGGAGGACAAGGAAAGCAGGAAAATGCAAGGGTGAGGGGACGTTATGGTGTGGGGAAGGACACGTAAATGAATACATTTGGGCAAGAGCAAGAAGGAAGATAAATAGTGCGCAGCCGTGCTGGCTTAAGTTTCCGAAAAATGGTTAGATTTGGTCTTTTCAACGCTCTGATGGTGTTTCCTCGCTACAAATAATGTGACAGACTGACTGACTGACTGACTGACTGACGTACGTTTAACGGCCAATCAGCTTTGCAGGATCTGTTACGCAACAACTACAAAATAAATAGAATTTGTTTGTGTAAGATTGTCAGTCTCAATTTCCCTAGTTATTCACCTAAAACGAATCGCGTAGGGAGACGCGGTGAGTCTGTTCTTGCCCTCATCTCACAGGGAGTCTAGAACTGGGAGCTGCAGAAAATCGGGACAGACGACTGCAAGCCTTTCGAAGTGAGCCACGATCACAACGTGGTATTCTGCAGACAGCAACGGCACTGCAAGCCAGGCGTTCAGTGAGAAAAAGGGGAAACCCTAGGAGGTTCTGCAGCTTTCTCATACAAAGTGAGAGTCCCGTCTTCTGTGCTACACCTTCGGGGTTGCGTCGACCTTGCGTGCTGCCGTGTGAGTTGTCTAAGTATGTTCAGTCATATATTTCCTTTTGTAACAGTAATAAGCTCGAGTACGAGTACGAGTACAAGTACGTACATTCTTCCTGCCGCCTGTTAAAAACCGTTCTGGGTAATTAATTCTTTTTAGTGGCAAAGTCTGTAATTGACCTGTTCTTCTGCTGTCAACATATACGTGCATGTCTGTACTAACGCTAATCAGTAATTATTCCATTTTACAACTTGTTTCTTATCAGACTCTCCATTGCCATTGTCATCTCGCTTTCTCCTTCCCCGCTCGTCCGTTTGTCATCCTCCTCGTCCTTATTTTGCACTTTTTACTTATGTTGATTCTTGTTCTACCGCTCTTGCCAAAATCTCAGCCGCTGCCCCTGTCATTCTTGATGTTATTTTTGTTACTACGTTCTTCTTTCACTCTCGTGACCATATTTTTTTCTTTCTGCTTCTGCTTCTGATGCTGTTTCTTCATCTGCGCCTCAGCTCCTTCCATCTACTCCTCCTCCTTTTCCGTCTCCATCTGAATGTCCTGCTCCTCATGCTCATGCTCGTCCTGCTTCTATGCTACTCCTCCTTGTTCTCCTCCTCTTTCTCCTTCGTCTCCTGCTCCTGCTCCTGCTCCTCCTCCTGCTCCTGCTCCTCCTCCTCCTGCTCCACCTCCTCCTCCTGCTCATCATCCTTCTCCTGCTGCTCCTCCTCCTCCTGCTCCGCCTCCTCCTGCTCTTCTTCTCCTGCTCCTTCTACTTCTACTCCTCCTTTTTCTCCTCCTCTTTCTCCTTCGTTTCCTCCTCTTTCTCCTGCTCCTCCTGCTCCTCCTCTCCCTCATCCCCCTGCTCCTCCTCCTCCTCCTCCTCCTCCTCCTCCTCCTCCTCCTCCTCCTCCTCCTCCTCCTCACTTTTCTTATATCCCGCTTTCTTTTCCCCTTCACACCTTAAAAGGGGTAATTCCATAACTTTAGTGAAGCGTAGATTTCTCGTTCAGCTGTGGATACAGAAACACTCTTTGTGTTCTGTCTTTATCAGAAATGATCCCGACGAGTTCTGTGCAGGTGGGAATTTTGTGTTATGACTTGAAAAACAATTAGTGAAAGAAGGGAAATGAGAAGCCACGGAGTGCTCAGTAGTGGGCTGCAAATGAACCAAATACACGGTAGTAGGCAACTAAATCGGAAGTTTGCCACTAAATTGCGAAGTAAGGTCTGCATGAAAGCTGACTACACGTAGTTACCTCCTAAGTTGGCCACTAAATAACCCAAAATTTAGTGGTGGTCTGTGTCAGCATTGCACGGCTAAGTAGCCAACTATTTGGAAATTTCAATGGCCGACGTGTTGCCGGTTCGCTCACAAAACGCTCTATTTCGGGATACTAGCAACCCATCCAAAGAAAATGTAAGCAATGCACAGCATTAATTTATCAAAGCTGTATGTTGAATGCATCAATAGGTCAGGAAAGCTGTTAGATATTACAAATATAATGCAGGTCGACGCATCCACGCTGAAGCATGAGTTACCCGTTGCCATCGGTCACGGCGTCATCCGTCATCCTTCTGCCGGAAGGATGACGGATGACTGATGACGCTTCTCTGTAATACGCGAACCGGCAACACGTCGGCCATTGAATTGTGCAAGGAGTTGGCTAGTTCACCTCTTGTCGTGACCTCTATGCATGCGCATTAGATGGGATATCCCAAGATAATAATCTGGGTCATTACTTCGTTGTGGCGACCAAGTAGCGTCTCATGCAGACCTTACTGTCGTAGTTGGGAACAACTCAAAGTTGTGAACAACGAAGTAGACAACTACGACGTAGTTACCAACTAAAATAGTAGGTTCATATGCAGCCCACTACAGAGGAGGCGAGACGAGGAGAGAGAAGAAGATCATGCCGTGACGGCTTCGGCCAGACATGCTATTCCACTCTGTACCCAGTGCGCTCCTGGTGCCGCAGTCGTGTTTTTTGACGCGCGATGCGGGCCTCTTATCTTGATTACTGCTCTGCTCTTCCACTATTTGGCCGCACGCCTTGTTCCCAATTGCAACTGCGTCATGAGTCGAAAGCTGCGGGCCACTTGACGTAGAGTGCTCGCACGCTGCAGGAGAGCTCAGATCAGGGGAGTTAATTCAGTATCAGTCCAGGCTGACTTAGCAGGCCAACAAACGTACAGTATCACTTCTCGCATCAAAACAGCAATCGCCATTTTTCCTTCCTCTCTCTTTTCCTTCTTTTTTTTAATTCCTGCTGATGCTCGTCTCGTCGTGTGTGCCAAATGTAGGATGTGCAATTTCCTCTCACCGAGCGTGCCAGCTGAATTATGAGAGCTACCGATAAGGCGGAATAACTGCTGCCTTCAGCACATTTCCCCAAGTGAAGAGTTTGACAATTTCACCTATTCCAGACGAAACTCAATCCCCTGGCTCCTCTGACCTCAACCCCTCACCTAACCCACCATTACCTCTACCTGCTCCGAATGCAGTGATGGAGAATAACAGTCAAGTCATTCCGAACAGGGACTGACTGAACCACGGCACAAATCGTCTCGCATAAATGCCAAAGGTTCGAGCAAGAATGGATCGTCTCGATTCATTATAGCAAAAAAACAGTTTCTGACTATATTGCAAAAGCTTTGTTCAGTTTCTACTGCAGGTATTTGGGAGCATCTTCCAATGGGTTGGGGGTAAGACTAGACACACCGCCTCTCCCTATGCGATTCGTAAAGGTCGAATAACGAGGAAGATCGAGGCTTGACTCGCTCTTATTCGAACAGCTGCAGTGATTGTGTAATCAATGGCTCAACATAGCTTGCAGAGGCAGATAGGCCTTATAGCTCCATTCTTCTATTCATTCATGTTTGACACGAGAATACATCAACTTCAACATGTCCTCCCTCAGCCACGTGACAATGTGAAGTAGTTTTATCCGCTCACAAGTTTGCAGTGGTAGAAACCTTGGCAGAATGCTAGGAAGCCATATCAAATTGACATAATGTATGAGACATCGTGTTTCCATCGGTTACATTGCTGCGTCTGGTCGCGCTGGCATACTGCAGTCTTTTAAGCATCTTTGTTGAGGACTAAACCTCCCACACTTAAAGTCATCAAGTGCAACAATTATGCATTTCAACAGTGCACTTTCATCATGGGAACTACATTCCCTCTACACCGGCATGCTTCTTGACGCATGCGCTGAAACTCTGTTGCGGGCACGTGACTACTGGAGGGAGGCTTCCACTGTAAACAGAACGAGTCGTTCCGCCCTGCTGTCTGCATCATAAACCAGGCTGGGGTCGGCCTCTTCCAGACGTTGGTTGCCAGAGGCAACCCAGATGCGAGCCTCTAGTCTAAGATGGAAGTCACTGGGAGGCGTCGTAAGGTACACCAAGAAAGTTATGTCCTCATTTTAGACGCTTAGCAAGTAACATGCTCTTTTCATAACTGCTATGCCTCAGTTGACACGATCGGTAATTCTGTCGACGCATCCTCACAATTTGTATACATTTCAGTAAATAATTGTCCATGAAAATCTCGTACAGAATATTTAAATATAAATATATCAGGGGTCGACGTACCAAAATATGGTAGACAAGGTATCCAGCTTTTGCCGGACTATGCGACTATTGTATGCAGATGATATTGCTCTTATTTCTGATACAGCAATAGGGCTTCAAAACCAATTAAACTATTTAGAGAAAGGAACTGTTGCAGTCGGCCTACAGGTTAATCACAAAAAACAAAGGTCATTGTATTTCACAATGGAGGATACTTGGCTGACCATGAGAAATGGTTCCAAAAGGTTAGAAACGGTGAACGAACTTTATGTATGTACATTTTTTGGTCATAACACTTGTGTCTTATACATGTATGTACTGGACGAGACAAATTCATAAAAAGGCGAATAAAGTATCTGTATCTGAAAACAAATATCTTGGTGCATTATTCACTACCAGACTCATTTAACAGTATGCAATATGATCTCGTACAACGAGTGAAAGGTGCCATGATGCAGGTATCTAGATGTCTGCGAAGACTGGATTGTATGTCGCCAGATGTATATTTCAAACTATTCGATGCTCAGGTGCAGTCAGTATTGTTGAATAGCGCCGAGCTGTGGGGTACCAGTCAATGTTATGTCGTGGAATGTGTACATTTACAGGCTACTAAACGTTTTCTTAATTTACCCATGCAGGTACCAAGTTTAATGGTGTACGGAGATACGGGTAGATACCCCTTGTACATAACTGCTTCGATGAGGGCTATCAAGTACTGGCTGCGTTTCCTGAAAATGGAATCCAGTACATACCCTCGCAAAGGTTACAGCATGATGTTGGCATCTGGTTCGAATGAAAACTGGTCAAACAGAATAAAACATATACTAGGTAGATATGGATTCTTGGAAATGTGGATTAATCAGAAAGTGCAATGTGAGGGTGAATTCTTGAGAGAACTAAGAAAACGAATGGTAAATGAATATAATACAATGTGGTCTGAAGCTTTGAACGCTAGTGATAGATATTCCTTTTTTCGTTGTTTCAAAGCACTACGGTATAAAGAGATGTATTTGTACAGTATTGACAAGAAAGTATTTAGAGATGTGTACATTCGTTTCCGTATGGGATTTACCGACCTGTATGTGCATAAATACCGATATGTAAAGGAAAGTGATTTCAACACATACTTGTGTCCAGCATGTTATGAAACAGATGAGTGTGAAAGACATTTTCTTCTTGAATGTCCAGTATATGAGGACCTGAGAAGAAAGTTCCTTAGAAATCTCCCTAATGTGAAGGTAGAGATCCAATACCTGCTGATGGAGCAAGATATAATGGTGATAAGATCTGTAGCAAGGTACTTGTATCATGCATTTAAAAGGCGGGGGGAGGCAGTGGCTACAGCAGTGACTGAAGAGGCATTCACCACTTGACTGTAACCTTTGAAATATTGATGTGAAGGGCCGGAGGCCCAACAATAAACTGTTCGTTCGTTCGTTCGTTCGTTCTCTTTCTCTCTCACTCACTCACTCACTCACTCGCTCGTTCGCACACACACATTCAAGCACACACATATAAGCACGCACGCACACACACGCGCACACACCGAATGGAACTGTTAAGGCGAGAGCCTTCTTCGGCTACAATCATCGCGCACAATCAAGTGCGCGTGATCTTCTGCGCTTGCCTCTGTATAACTTAGCCAACTTCTAGCAAAAGCGGATTCCTTCATACCCAAACCAGCCACTCCTACACCTCCATGCCTAGGTGACATATGGAGAGAGAGAGTTGACATTTGCAGACAGGATGGCAGAGCAAAAAGGAGCAGGAGAAGGCTTTCAGATGGGCACGCACTGTCCCCACACAGCCAGCCTCTAGGAGCTGCTTGCAGATCACAATGGCAGGCGGTCAGACCAGGCAACTCCACACAATGGAATGGCCACCGTCTCCTCAAATACCCAACAAAGGTGTGCCAAATTTAGATCAAAACGAGACGTGTTAATATATTACTACATCAAGACAACTCATGGCAAATACAATCTTAGTAATCTTGCCTTGTTCCAGCAGAGGAGTTTTCAGGAAGTAACACGTAAAATTTACTTATTTTTGTTGCAGAACCTAATTAATAGACACAGCAGAACCGCGCACATATCACAGAAATACGCAAAGGCATTTTTTCATGGAAAAGTTCCTTATATATGAAGTTTGAACAATGCAAACACATAAAATAATCTTATGAATTGTCCAGGATGGATGAAAGTATGGGGTTTTACGGTCTAACATCTTTTGGAAGCCATGCAGGGTCACTGATCACGAAAACCACTAGGACTGGTCAGTGGGTGTCTATATTTCCCTAGTTATTTGTCTTGTCTTTACGAATTCTGTATGGAGACGCGGTGGGTCTAAATTTAGCCCCAATCCACGGCGCACAAAGACGGGTATAAAGATGACGGTTGTTTCGCAACTGTTCATAAGGTAAAAAAAAACCCTTGTGGTTACGATAACCCAACCAACCTTTTTTTTTTTCTGCTGACCCTAAACATTTTCCCCCGATCAAAAAAAAAGGGACAGAAATCACCGTAACAAACTGCGAGCTGTCCCATTTTGTCTTACCTATGAGCACTCGGGAATTCCACTGTTCAATGTTTTTTTACAGCATTTTCAGCGAAAAAGAAATTCAGTTTTTTGTTCATTCTGGACTCTTTATTTTTTATAATTTAGTTCTGGCCGACCTCCTGATCCCACCTTCCCTCCCTCCACCCCTTTTAGTTCTGGCCACGTTACCCTTACCGTAATCACATTTTCCCTGTAAAACACGTTAGTAGGTGTAACTAATGTTAGCCGGACTGTTAACACAACACGTTAGTAGGTTGTTAACACAACTAAAACGTTATCTTCATCAATATCAACAGTTGAGAGAGAATTGGACCTTATTACCGTAACTTACTATGCCAATCTTTTTTTTGCTGATTGCAGTTCAAAGAACAATAAGGAACACTGTTGCAGATCACACCTCCTCCAATACAGCTATTCAATGAACATATTGAAAAGTTCAGTGACGAACATGTTTCTTTGCAATGAAGGACATCAGAGATTGTGTAAGGTAATGGGCAGTAGTAAGGATCAGGAATACAATGAAACAAAGTGTGCTTATTATGACGCGGAAGCGCTAAGGAAAATAGCATCAGGGAGTAAAATGAAAACTAAGAGTATCATCGTTCTACAGCAAGAAGGCAAGCCTTGAATCTACGTATACAATGTTTTGCCTTTAACATAACATAAGCAATTACAACAGAACCATTCTTGACAGACACAGGTGCATCCGTCGCCTAGCGTAAGAATGGATGATGGGTGATGGAGTTTTACGGCCTATCAGCTTGTGTAGGCTATGTAAGGCAAAAAAGCACGAAAATCACTGGAAACAGTTAAGAGTAAGCGCAAATCAAATCATGATAGCTATTCAAGTCTTACGAATCGCGTAGAGAGAAGCGGTGGGTCAATTCTGACCCCCAATCAACAGGGGGCCACCTAGCGTGAGGATTTACAAAGTTGGAAAAAAAAATTATTAAATCATCTTGTTATAGTCCTGGCTGCAACAAATAAAAACACTACAGAACAGCTAAACATAGTCCATGTGTTAAGGTGACAAGACAGGTAAGCACTCCACAATGCCAAGACGGTACACACAGAGGGAAAGTGTGCACACTTACTTCACGTAGTAGATGCGTCCATCTTCTGTCAGCTTGGCCTCCCATCCCTCGCTGAGTTCCGCGTTGATCTGTTTCAAGACATTGTCTGAGGACGCCATGCTGTCAGGCTGGTGCATTCTCCAGGAAACTAATCCACAAATCCATTCTGGGGGCCACTAGTCGATCTCTTTTCTCCAATCCTTTTTCCCCTGGAGGCCGCAGTGGCAAGGAGCCGACTTGCCCAGCCAGCTCTAGGAGGACGCTGCCTCGGATCCAACTGTCGTCTGCTCGCGCTAGCCGCGCTGTGACGTAGCTTCCGATCGACGCAGAGGCGTCTCTTGTGGGGCGGGATGGGCGCTGCTCATTATGAAGCCCAGATGGATGCGCTGGGATGAAGAAAAAAAGGACATTAGGGTTAGATTGGCTCGGTTACCGGCTGAAATGGCTTTGTCTCCGGTGAAGCTGAAAAGGCGGATGGAGACAGCGGGTCAATAAATCGTTTCATGGGGAATTCAACAGAGCGATCATCCTTGCCCGCACGAGCACGAGTGCAACGTGGAAAGGGAAAAATTAATCGAAATTAGACAAAAGTTGATTAAGGCAGGATATTAAATGTTCATGAGCGATATATGTCCAGGGAATACTGCAAAAAGGAAATAAACACAAGTGTGAAGTAATTCCATTTTTATTAAAATCGCTTGAAAAGTAAAGATCAATACCTTTCAAAGCTTTTACATCGATATACAAGACGGTACTATCTTATTTGGTTTGCACTACCATGCAACAGCCATAAACACAGAATGCAATGTTGTTACACTCTCCTCCATCAGCATAGACTCTGTTCATTACGTTAAACTATTTCGTCAGAGAACTATAGCAGGCAAACAGCCAAGCTTTTAGGGCATGCAATGCAAGTATCTTAATACAAAATCAATCTAGCCAGCCCCGACTTTACCCCTGGTGTCTAGAGGTTGAGAGCACCCACATGGCGACGAGGCATGAGGGTAGCCAACACCGAGTGAGGGCAATGCAAGTGAGCTGAGCAACTGTAGCCAAGCCACCGTGTGCGATTGCAACACTGCAACAGGAGACTGCAGCTGCCCCCTGTCAGACTGCCTCATGTGCAGTTCTCACTTCAGCAGAGTCCGTGCACTCCGACACACGCTAGAGATAACGTACCCGAAAGGAATCCGTGAATTCTCCCAAGTAATATATAAAATATGCAAATGACCACGTACAGAAAATCGCTCAAACGGATCTGTTAGAGGGAAGCTGATGCTTCCTGGGAGTAAGGAATACACATGTTTGTGCAAAGCAACCCATAAAGTGCTTGCAGGTGGTTTACAGAATATTCTACACTTCTAGGTTGAGTTGCCTGACGGAATAGGGCATTCGCTTAGCAGTCTGGGAAATGATTTTCGATGCATTTTATAAAACACTTGCGAGTGGCAAACAGCAGGAAGTCTACAACGGCTTGCCCCTAGGAGTGGAGCTGTCAAGGCGCTCACGATAATACTGTCTATTGTGGTAATTTGAACAATTTAAAACTTTTTCTTAAAAGCACTACCTCCAAAAAAAGTGATCCGAAGGCCCCACTCCGACCTTTGGGGTAGACGGCTGCAGCAATTATGAACGAATATTGACTGCTGAGACTGAGGGGCGTGGGCGTTGACGGATGAAATCCAGTCTGTCTCCGCCACTCTGGCACCTGCACTGCAGTGCTGTAGGGGTTCATGCGAACGAAAAATCAGCAGACAAGTCGGTGGGATTGATCTGAATAAGCATCCTGAGTATCAAAACGTTCCACTGTGGTGAAGCTTCAGGCTCCCTAATTCCTAGTGGGAAGAAACATTGCCTCTTGTGTAGTCTTCACAGTTAACGGTGGAGTTGCCCTACAGTCGGAACGACACTAATGTTCTTGTAGGTATTTCTTGCAGCCTTGTCTGCTTCCCTCATGAATAGCTGCCCATGGTTTACGACACACTGCAGGCTAGCACTGCCTCTCAGTCGCTCATACCGTCTTGTCTATTGGATCTTTTTGAATTTAAGGTGCGACCCGTACTGGCATTTCCAACGGGTTGTTGTAGTTGCTGCAGATTCTACCAACGCCTTCCTCGCGCTTTTTTCTTTAAAAAAAAGTGACGCTGAATACGTTTTCGACATGACATTAATTTTTCATGAAAAGGGCCGGAATAATTTTTTCCGTCTCCAGCATCTGTAGGAAGTATCTATACATGGTTCTAACTGCAAGTGACGAGACCTAAATGCGTAGTGCACGATTGGGTTGATTCTCGAATGTTTCCGACTTGAATTATTTTGGCTCTAACAGCACGTTTCGTTACGATACTTTTTACATTATTTAAGTGTACTGTATTTCATGCTTAGTCTCAGAGTGCAGGGGTATCAACCGGGTGGGTACACCATTTGCACGTTTTTTCATATAAAAAAATAGGAGGACAATTCATCTCACTCCCACCAAGAAATGAACATACCGACAAATTCTTTCATTCCATCTGCTATAAAGTGAAACAGCTCAACGTACCATTACATCTCCCTCTCGTGCCTGACTATGCGTCCTCCGCAAAATTTACAGAAAGCGTTACATGTGGTGTACCTAAATATCTTACTTGCAAATGTCCATGCTACCGTCCACATTCTGCATGCTTACAAGAGTATACATATAGACGTATTTCCCTCCTTCCTTTCTGATTTCTTTCGAATGTATCTGTGACATGGGCATAATTATGGTTTTCAGTGGACTGTCATATTATCTTCTTGCAGCATCGATGAAAATCTTGTGGTTTCGAGACCACAGCCACACATCAGCATATATACCTTTCTTGGTAATTCATAGTACTTCATAGCGTAGCCTGAGGCGAACAATCTGTTTCTAACTGATGCATCAACTTACATACGTGAGCTCTCTCTCTCTCTCTCTCTCTCTCTCTCTCTCTCTCTCTCTCTCTCTCTCTCTGTCTTGCTCTCTCTGTCTTGCTCTCTCTGTCTTGCTCTCTCTGTCTTGCTCTCTCTCTCTCTGTCTTGCTCTCTCTGTCTCTCTCTCTCTCTCTCTCTCTCTCTCTCTCTCTCTCTCTCTCTCTCTCTGTCTTGCTCTCTGTCTCTGTCTCTCTCTCTCTCTCTCTCTCTCTCTCTCTCTCTCTCTCTATCTCTCTCTCTCTCTCTGCCATTTCTATACAGACATAAGGGAAAAGTACCTAGGCAGATACATCAAACACATGAATACCACAGGGCTCAATTTCACTTTCCTCATAAATGGTCTGAGGTACTTAAAAACCAAAAATGTTGCTATGTATATCCATCATGCCTTGAAATGTCGTCAGCAACATTTAGTATAATACTGACAATATACCACGTTTTATTGAGTACCGAATGATTGTTTTTTAAAAATTGGCTACCCGAATAATCACTGTCATGTTCTATGTTACATCGATGAGTACTGTCGACCCCAACTCCTCTTTCCCCACTACCCCCTATTGTTGTGACATTGTGGCGGGCCGCCGGCCTAAACAATCAATCAATCAATTCAATTCAATTCAATTCAATTCAATTCAAAATCAAACTCACAAACAAATCAAATCAAATTCAAATCAAAATCAAAATCAAATCAAATCAAATCAAATCAAATCAAATCAAATCAAATCAAATCAAATCACATCACATCACATCACATCACATCACATCAAATCAAATCAAATCCATATCCAAATCCAAATCCAATGCAATCGTCTCTCTCTCTCTCTCTCTCTCTCTCTCTCTCTCTCTCTCTGTGTGTGTGTGTGTTTCGGGGAGGCGTAGGTATTCGTCTGTCTTCATTCAAGTCATAAATCAATACTTGTGTAACTGAGGCGTACTGAAAGCCCCCTTTGCCGTACCTCACGCATGCCCAGAGAGCAGGCATTCAGATAAGATTGCTCTAGGAGGAGGCTGGAGAAGTCAGTGCAGGATATCTGGACGCCTATCATTCCGAGGAAGAACCCCTGAAGTGACTCCAACGGTGCAGTCGGTAAAAGTCGAACAATTGCTCTCAATGAGCTATCTCAACCTTCATTGGCTTCATTAGCGCGTTCGGTTTTTCGATACATTGGACATACTGTTAAAAAGGACACAGCCCATGACTGAGCTCAAGAATTCATTAAAACTAGGAATCCTTCTCCGCCTCCTGTAAAAAATAAAATAAAGAGAAAAAGTCCCACACACCCCTTGTATGGAAGTACTCCTTCCTTGGTATTAAATGTGCAATATTCTTGTCTTATTCTTTCCTGCTCCAACAATAACGTAAGTCTTACACACGTGCTCTCGCAGGCAGAAATGACTTCAATTTGAGCACTGCTTTCACCTCCGCCATTCCACCCGTGTGTAAACTGCGGGTCCAGCT
>JAWQFJ010012524.1:30000-32500 GCA_034096865.1 Theodoxus fluviatilis | reverse complement strand
AAACAAAACAACCATGACTATGTGATTTGGCAAGAAAAGTACAAGTATGCTGTAACACATAGGAATGGAGTGGTACTTTGCAGTGGTCGGGGCTGATGTTAAACAAAACAATATTTTCATGTGCACATGTTGCATTTCCATTTGAAATTGTGCATTGAATTTCTTGGCAATCAACATTGCAGAAACAAAGTTTACTCCATGTTGCTTTGGAGAATAACAAATAAAAATCAACGATTTGAAAAAAATACACACACTGGGTGATGATATAAACTGAACATTTTAATACTTCTGAAATATCAACGATACTGCTTATCATGATAATTATGCACTTTCAGTACACAACAACTCTGACTCTTCAATACATGAGAACAGTTTCAAATACCAAAGTACAACATAATGCACAAACATTTATGCATTACACTCGTTAGGTTTCCCTTTTCAGCAATGAACATGTGATGATGGCACAATAATATGTATATAACATTATAAGAAACGATTTGTCGTTTCTGGATCACCGAGTATGGCAGGCTACATGCCTCTATGGAAACAGAACACTAGTTTCTCAGGCACAAAGTGGTATTTCAAGGCTCAGTTGCGTAGCCCTGTCAAAGTGTGGGGATTTCTGCAGTCTTTGCATCGGCATGCTCTTGTGCATCCCTGTCCACTGGACCAACAGCTGCAGCGTCTTGTAGAACAAGATGTGCAGCCACAATCTATGAGCTCGAGAAAAAGTTGTCTTGTATCAGTTGTGGGTGCACGACTCAGCAAGATGGGCTCAATCACGTCTGCATTCTCCTTTGTGACCAGCTTCCATCCACTGTTGACTACAGTGTGTACATACTCTCCAAGGTGCAGAGTTTCTTGGTTTTGATCCTGTCATGGAAAATGGTCTCTTTCAGGACAAATCTTTTTTGCACAAACTCTGGGACGACTTCATTTCCTGTTTCTTCTGCTGTTAGCAAGTCATGTTTCACATCACTGGCAACGTCACAAGTTGTGGGTGAAATCAGGTCAGGTGATGGGTGAGCAAAGGCGTTGAATGTCTGAAACAAGTTGATGAGTTTCTGTAGATCATCTTGATCCTGTTTCAACCTCTTTTCCCCGAAGGCCTTGTGCGCACAGTCGTGCTCGTCATCTTCATCATCAACACTTGACAGGCCAAACATGGCCTCAGTGTCCTTAGCCAGCTGAGATCTTGCGCTGAGTGTCAGAGACCACCTGTCCCTGGCTGTGTCTGTTCTTGTAATGCCAACAAGTCCTCCAGCGACTTTTCCAGTTTTGTTGACGTGTTTCATCGCTTGATCATCTGCGATCTGGTTGAAAAGTTGTTTCGTTTCTTTGGTGACAAAGTCGCCGGCCAAGAAGCCCAGGTGCACCTCAGGCGCTGTCATCGGAAGCATCTTCATGTCCGCCAGAAAGACTGTCCCCCAACGGGTATAATGAAAGTGATCAAATGCTCCGAACCATGGAAGCATCTCAGCGAATGATGATAGAAACAGTTCCCAGTCGCCATTGCGGAGAGACCAAGTGAATCTCAACAAAATTGAGACTAGTTTCATGTAGGTCCTCTAGTACTGGTAGGTTGCATGTTCCGAAGAGGAAGATTCGAACTCATCAAACAAGACATTGACTTCCTCAATGGAGGACAACAGGTTCTCCAGGGATGACTGGATGTCTTGGTCATCTTTATTGGCAAAGCCTTGAGCGACTCTTTTTGCTGCATTCTGGAGGCTTCCATTGACCTTCTTCTCATTCTCTGTGACCCATTCTTTGAAGCGCCCCAAAAGAATGGACCACAGAGCTTCCACTGTGAGTTTGTGTACGCGAATGGCTCTATTTCAACCTTTTCCGTCAATGATGTTCTCAGCTGTCACCTCACCAAGTACGCCACTTTCTACCCAGATGTTTGCTATGCCTGATGAATCCATGTACTTCCCCACAACTTTGCAGACGTTCATTGAGGTGTGGAACCCTCCTAGGATGATGACCAAGTCCTTACAGCTGTCCAGTTGGTCCCACTGTAACATCTTCGCTTTTGAGTACATCTGCTCATCAAAAGTGATCACCGTGTATTTCTCTCCAAGCTTTTCAGTCATTGATTTGCAGTTCTGCATGACGGCTCATACTGTAGGGAATTCGTGGGCTGGGGAATTCAGAATTGGCATTGGACCAACTTCTGTCATTGGTGGGTCACAAGTGCTCACCTTCTGTTTGAAACCACTCCAACCTGGAACAACCTGATCATCTGGCTGGTGCTGTCTACCATGATCCATGCTAGGTCCTGTGTGTTTGCCTCGGCGATTTTCTGGTGATTTGGCAAATAACATGCTTCCTGCATATTGTGCAAATACAGGTTCTGGCTTTGTATTGGTCATGTTGATGTCTTGCAGGTTTGTCATCTCAGCAGGTGCATGAACAACTTTTGGAAAAGCTGTCTTTATCTGAATGTCCATTTCTGGCTCCAGTGGTGCTTTGCGTCGGAGAGCGATGTACTGGCTGG
>JAWQFJ010012524.1:0-25000 GCA_034096865.1 Theodoxus fluviatilis | reverse complement strand
ACAGAACTATAACAGTGGCAACATTAAGGCCATAGAGTAGACTAGACAAACTATAAGGACATATGTCACAATGAGTTGGATGTGACCTTTTTCAGGTTAAAGATATGTAAGGTGGGAGTGAGAGAAGACTGACAGACATAGAGGAGAATACTTAGCTGAAAGTCAAGTCCTATGTAAGAGTGTGTGTGTGTGTGTGTGTGTGTGTGTGTGTGTGTGTGTGTGTGTGTGTGTGTGTGAGTGTGAGTGTGTGTGTGTGTGTGAGTGTGTGTGTGTGTGTGTGAGTGTACATGTGTGTTGGTTTGTATTTGTGTGTACATGTGTGTTTCTCTCTGTCTCTGTCTCCCTACCTATGTTTGCTTTTGTTCATCTCATTCACTCTGTGTGTCTATTTGTGTCTGTTGTATCTTTCTGTCTTTCTGTATATCTGTTTGTTGTCTGTTTTTATTTGTCTGTCTCTTTCTGTAAGCCTGTGCATCCTTTTTTCTGTCTGTTCTGTCTTTCTGTTTCTTTCTGTACCCATCTGTCTCTCTCTCTCTCTCTCTCTCTCTCTCTTTGAGTCTCTCTCTCTCTCTGTCTCTGTCTCTGTCTCTCTCTCTCTCTCTCTCTCTCTGTCTCTCTCTCTCTCTCTCACACACACACACACACACACACACACATACACACCCTGCCCTTAGCAAATGAAGTAGTACATGAGAGCTGCTTTCATTCAAGACCTGTGCTTGCAGGGGATGGAAGACACCAGACTGCTCGCCACAGTGTGGAACAGGAAAACAGCCGCAATGAGTCCTACTCCAGCAACTCTCACAGTGAGTTGCACTGATCTCTGTATGCACAAGCTCTGTAGATGTTTTCAGCCATTGCAGTAGATGGTTACTTTGACAGGGATCCCTTTGCTTGGACTTGAAGAATAGTATCCAAGTAGTTCAAATGTACATGTATTCCCTTGTTTGAGTGGTGTAGAAGTAACCTGTAATTGAACAACACTTGGCTCACAGAAAAGAAAATTATGAGAAGCTCTGTTACAGAGACAAGAGCTAGGTACAATCAAGCACTCCCAGTAAATATGGAAGATAGAATTGATGTTGCTACATCATAGAAGGTATAGTGATAGCAGTGACTGAGCTTTTTGTGGACACTGAAACACTGTGGGTGTGGAAACTTTTAAAGCATGGTAGAGCTGTTTCAGAGCAATACTGGAAACGATGGAAATGTGTGGTTAGGTTGCCATGTTGTGCTGATGTGGCTGCATTTTCATTGTCAGGAAAAGATCTTGTGTTCACAAGTTTCCTGGACAAGGGCTAAGTTTATTTTAGTGTTTCTCCATGTATCATTGTATGTACTTTGTACCGAATAGATCAACTCAGCTGCACTTGGCCCCACTACTGATGTACACTAAAGACACAAGACAGGGTCTCTTCACCAGCCTCTTGGACCAGGAGTGAGACAGATTAATTCAGCCACATTCGGCCCTATTCTTGATATGCACTATAGGCATGACACAGGGCCTCTTCAATAGACTCAGAGGTGGAGGCAGTGTGCTCCTTGCATGGAGGGAGAAGGAGCCCACTCCCTGTGTAGGCTGTGTACACTTCTCCACCTGTGCAGGCTGCGGAAGGTGGAGAGCTTTGCTCTGAGCTAGAAAAAAGGAGCCAATCAAGAGGGAGTATGGTTGCTGGGTGATTAACCCACACAGTGTCAACATGCTGGGCAGCTCCCCGCATTCTTGCCAGTGTGAGGGAAAACTGGTGGCAGGAGGGCACTTTGGCCTTTTGGGGGCCCCACCGTGATGGCCTGGACAAACACAGGGGCCACAGGCTGAATGTCTGCTTGGGGAGTGCCCCTTTACATGGTTGTGTCAGCCTGGTCCCAGTGCTCACTCCTCACCTTCTGTGTATCTGTTGGAGTCCTCATTGAGAGGACTGCTGTAAGATTTCCAAGCTGCGATGTTGTATGCGCAGCAGTGTCATGGGAAGGGATTGGGCGCTGGCTTTTTTCATTCAAGAGCGAGCTGCATTCCTTGCTAAGTTTGGGATCTGACTGACTTCAGGTCAGACAACAACAGGGTGACCAGAGGCTTTGCTGTTTGTGTGAGAATTGTTGGAGGGCAGAGCTCTGCAGAGTCTCTTGTGACAGGTGTCAGGAGCTTCCAGATGATTAGCAGCGAGGACTTGCATGATGTCTCACTTTTTTTTAATTGATGCTCAAATTAAATTGCTTCTTGTTATTTTACTGTATGTACATTTCCCTTAGAATGGTATAGATGCTTTCAAATATGATTAGGACTGTTCCATCGAGGACAAATTGATATCCCAGAATTGAAAACTAGTTTGTTGGATGTTGTCAAACCACTTTTTGCTTTTTGATCTCTATGAACATAATGAGAGCACTGTGGGGTTTAAACTTCACTGCAATGCATAGTGAAGTCTAAGACTGTGAAAGTTGCTTGAGCTGAGCTGAGAAATTCAGAGTGACTACAAGCATCCAGAGGTGTGGATGCTGCTGCAAGGCCTTGTCCCCATGACCTTTTTGGACTTCCCTGTTTGCATTTTGTCTCACTCGCCAAGATTTCAGTCCACACCAGAGGTTTAAAAAACTGAAGCAGCTGTAGGCAAAGCTACGCCATGGCCTTACCTCTCCAAACAGCATCCCCTGAGGCAGGATGCCTGCTATCATTATATCTCCACACACCCAGGCATGCTGGGGGCAGGTGTTGCCATGCAGCGCTCTCTGCTTGTGCAGAATCCCCTTCATGACTTGTTGGCCACTTCAGGATACTTGTAGCTAAGCCTTTGTCTGATTATGATTCATCCTCCATCCTCCCATCCCATCCCCACTTTGCTGTAATTGTACAGATCATGAATGAGCATTGGCTTTACCACTCTTGCTTTACTCTGAATGAAGTTTTGTGAGGAACACTTCCAGGAGTGAAAAGACATCCTGTGATATGTGCTTCCTGTCATTGAAATGTTGTTCTCATGAATGACTTGTGATGTTGATAGGCATTTACGGAACATGTACACACACACACACACACACACACACACACACACACACACAAACACACGCACACACACACACACACACACACACACACACACACACACACACACACACACACACACACACACAGGATAGACTATTGCATGATGAAACATTTCATTGATGAAACATTTCATTGATGAAACATTTCATTGATGAAACATTTCATTGATGAAACATTTCCTGTGGGAACATTTCTTGAAGGAACATTTCATGATGGATATTGCATGAATGAGTGAAGAGTGCAGCATATGGTTTGCCTGTCTCCATCATTCCATTGCATGACTTTTTTTGCCCCTCTCATGGCCAGGTCTGGACCCTGACATCAACCCAGACGATGAAGAGGAGAAGCAGAAACTTATCTCGCAAGTGCTGGAACTTCAGAACACCCTGGATGGTAAGTGGGCCAGAGGGCATCAACATACATCAAGTTTTTGCAAGAAAGAATTTGTGTGCTCAGGCTGTGGACTGGTCAGATAAGTCCAGCAGAGTTGTCATTCTTTGAGAGTACTAGCTGCACCACCCAATATATGCTGGCGAGTAAGCCAACGAATGTGTAAAATCCCAGCATGAGAAAATGATAAAGAAAAGTTATCATGAACTGACCCATGGAGGGTTGCAAAACTGAGACTCCTTTTTGGATATGCAGCGCAGTGAGTTGTGTTTTGTGATGCCTCACCTAGTCAAAGGCTAGTATGAAAAGTAGCATGTGTTAATGACATGGGTTTGGTGTTGCATTGTTTACTTTGTGTCGTATTGCAGGTTGTGTGTGTGTGTGTGTGTGTGTGTGTGTGTGTGTGTGTGTGTGTGTGTGTGTGTGTGTTCTTGGAGAAGTTCAGAAGATTTTGAGATTTTTACAATTTAATGCTTATTTCAAATCATCTTCTGCATTGATGGAAATGTTCATGGGGACTTATCTTAAGCATATAAAGAGCATTTTTTCATCTAGACATACTCTCTTTTTTTTCAATTTAAGCATTACTTATGACTTTACCTTGAATTGGAATTATGAAGATTTAAAACCTAAGCATAACAATTCTCATTAGAATGGGCCAAATCAAAATTTCTTAATACATTTAAACAACACATTTTCAAAATACTACACAAAAATATGCCAGTCTTGTTCTCTCATGTAATGTCACAAAAGAAGAAACTGAAAGTTGCCCAAAATATTTCTTGGTTACGGAAGTTTGAAAATTAATTTCTAGCACAAGCACTTTAGGATTAACTTTTTGAATATAACATTTGTGAACAGTAAATGAAAAAGCTACACAACTGTGAAAGCTTGAGATTTATTTGATTTTCCTATTTTAAAAAGTTCATCCCTGGTGCAAAATTGTTGGAGTATCCGCTGTGCATCACATGACTCTTGCATATCGGACTGCACATGTGGAAACCCTGCACATCACAAACCATGAGGACCTGTTCTGGATGAGTGGTATTGGACTGAGAGTTTCATCTCAGGTGCACTGGTGCATGATGGCAAACCTTCTGTGTGACCTGGCAGCTATAGCTGCATGTTGTTCCATGCAGACCTTTCATCAAGAGTGGACTCTGTGAAGGAGGAGAACCTCAAGCTGAAGTCAGAGAACCAGGTGCTTGGCCAGTACATTGAGAACCTGATGGCTGCCAGCAGCGTCTTCCAGTCAGCCTCACCCAAGGCCAAGAAGAAGTAGGCAGCGGGCCACCAGACAGGGTGAGCTGCTCTGCTGGTGTCTTGTCAGTTTGCACCAGCTCTTGCAGGCTTCCTCACACGTCCATTGTTTGGCTGGTGCAGTCCCTGTGAGGATGTCTGGCCTGTGGTAAATAAACTTGCTGTCCTGCATTGTGCTGCTGTGCCACGTGCTTCTCCTTGGTCCTGTTTGTATCAAAGGCATTCAACATTCATCCACATAATTTTGAATGAGACATACGTTTTGAGTTCAGTGTCTTTGGTTTACAGTATATTGCAGAGAGTTCTATATAATTTCAGAGCAATTTCTCTTCACATGAATAGGTCATTGACCATTTTTGACTCACATGCGAAGCAAAAGTGAGTCTATGTACTCAGCCGTGTCGTCCGTCCGGGCGTCCGTCCGGGCGTCCATCCGGGCGTCCGTCTGGGCGTAAAAAACTTAAACGTTGGATTTTTCTCGGAGACTATTAAGTCTATCAACACCAAATGTGGCATGATGGTGTATGATGACAAGGCCTCAAAAAACATACATAGTGACTTGACCTTGCTTCAAGGTCAAGGTCACAGGAGCCATAAATGTGGTCTGAAAAACAGTCATTTTTCATATTTTCCCAATTTTCTCCCACGTTATTGAGAATGGCGACCTTAGCTGCAAGTGGTATATAGGTCAAAGCAAGCCCTATCTTTTGATACCAGTTTGGTTGACCTTGCTTTAAGGTCAAGGTCACAGGAGCTCTTCAAAGTTGGATTGTATACATATTTTGAAGTGACCTTGACCCTGAACTATGGAAGATAACTGTTTCAAACTTAATAATTATGTGGGGCACATGTTATACTTTCATCATGAGACACATTTGGTCACATATCATCAAGGTCAAGGTCACTTTGACCCTTATGAAATGTGACCAAAATGGGGTAGTGAACCACTAAAAGTGACTATATCTCATGGTAGAAAGTGCCAATAAGCACCATTGTGCTTCCTATGTCTTGAATTAACAGCTTTGTGTTGCATGACCTTGGATGCCCTTGACCTTGGGTCAAGGTCACATGTATTTTGGTAGGAAAAATGTGTAAAGCATTTCTTTGTGTATGATGTCATTGGTAGGTTTAGTTGTTTGACCTTGACCTTGAAGGTCACCCGAAGGTCAAGGTCATATAAAGGTCAAGGTCAAGCATGTGAGTTGCATGGGCTTTGCCCTTCTTGTTTCCCTAAATCAGAGGATTAATAAAAGATGATGTTGCTCACAGAAGAGCTTGTTTCTATTTGAAAGATTATTGTGCCATTTTCCCTTCATA
The DNA here is from genome assembly GCA_034096865.1 of Theodoxus fluviatilis. Lineage (NCBI taxonomy): Eukaryota > Metazoa > Mollusca > Gastropoda > Cycloneritida > Neritidae > Theodoxus > Theodoxus fluviatilis. Next base: position 18,990 of record JAWQFJ010012524.1, on the reverse strand, counting down.
CAATTTGACTGCATCATTCATGCAGTTGAAAAGCACTTCCACATGACTTGTATTATTATCTGTCTATTTTGTGATTGGCTACATAGACTTGACTTGGATCTTGGATGTAGCTGTAGAAGCAAGGTGAATGTCATATTAACAATTGCAGTAAGGTCAAAAGGTCTTTTGAATAACTCTTGTTTCATTTAATGTGCCATGGATTTATTTATTTTTCTCTTTTTCAGGTAGCCCTGACTCCAAGCTGCGTATTGCAAGCTGCCTGTAGAAATCTGCGTATTGTAAGCTGCCTGTGGAAAGGTGCCAATGATCTAACTGTGCAATATGTGTTAAATGCTTTGTACAGTATTTGCAGCACAAGGAAAAATGTGATACAGTACTTATGTTCACAACTTGATATTCAGCTAAGCAAACTGCTGGGATACTGCCAATGCTGCAAGAATAGCATACAACGGCTGCCACTATATGACCCCTCATCAGCTGTTTCTGTACATAGTCTGTCTCTGAAAAGTTGTGCCACTGCTTGCATGTCTCCAACTACAGCATTTGTGTCTATCAAGAACAGAAGTCGCTATTGAGTATCTGTGTTGGATGAGTTGATAGCTTCTCTCCTCAGATAGGTCTCAAAGATAAATTTCCATTAATGGTGAACTGATGGAGAAGTGGTGAGTTTATACTGTTTAATGTTGTTTTATTGACTCACATGCGAAGCAAAAGTGAGTCTATGTACTGAGCCGTGTCGTCCGTCCGTCCGTCCGGGCGTCCGTCCGGCCGGGCGTCCGTAAAAAACTTAAACGTTGGATTTTTCTCGGAGACTATTAAGTCTATCAACACCAAATGTGGCATGATGGTGTATGATGACAAGGCCTCAAAAAACATACATAGTGACTTGACCTTGCTTCAAGGTCAAGGTCACAGGAGCCATAAATGTGGTCTCAAAAACAGTCATTTTTCACATTTTCCCAATTTTCTCCCACGTTATTGAGAATGGCGACCTTAGCTACAAGTGGTATATAGGTCGAAGCAAGCCCTATCTTTTGATACCAGTTTGGTTGACCTTGCTTCAAGGTCAAGGTCACAGGAGCTCTTCAAAGTTGGATTGTATACATATTTTGAAGTGACCTTGACCCTGAACTATGGAAGATAACTGTTTCAAACTTAATAATTATGTGGGGCACATGTTATACTTTCATCATGAGATACATTTGGTCACATATCATCAAGGTCAAGGTCACTTTGACCCTTATGAAATGTGACCAAAATGGGGTAGTGAACCACTAAAAGTGACTATATCTCATGGTAGAAAGTGCCAATAAGCACCATTGTGCTTCCTATGTCTTGAATTAACAGCTTTGTGTTGCATGACCTTGGATGACCTTGACCTTGGGTCAAGGTCACATGTATTTTGGTAGGAAAAATGTGTAAAGCATTTCTTTGTGTATGATGTCATTGGTAGGTTTAGTTGTTTGACCTTGACCTTGAAGGTCACCTGAAGGTCAAGGTCATATAAAGGTCAAGGTCAAGCATGTGAGTCGTATGGGCTTTGCCCTTCTTGTTTGACTATAGTGTTGTGCTGTAGTTACGTTGGCCAGTTTATGCAAAGTGCTTCTGTCTCACCATTCCTACAACTTTCATCAACCTGAAACCTGAAACAAATGCAGATGAGTTCAGAATCGCCTTTTGTAGTGTCTCAAATTGACAGCTTCTTTTAGCCATATGTTGTGTATGACTTGTACATCTCAGCATGGTGAAATGCCTGTTGATCTGAGCTGCTTCCTGCCCTGAGACCTTGGTCAAATTAATCTCACCAGAAAGAAGGACTCCACCTGCTTTTCACCAGCACAACAGTCACTGCATTTGTTTTCTCCCCAGTCCCATGATGGTCAGTGTTAGGGTACGAAAGACTGTCATTCCAATTTCTCTTCAATCACAAAGAATGTCTAGGTGCAAGCCAATGCTTCATGACAATACTTTTTCCATGATGAGAGGTCAACAGATGTCCACAACCCGGCCTGCAGGAAACATTTTAAAATGCCTGTCTGTTCAAGACATAATGTGGTTTATGTAAGGAATGGGTTATTCAAAATTGATTATGACTGTTCCATTGTTGTGCTTCTGATTGGGTTCAACCACAAATTGCCAGCCAGGTTTTGAGCATTAACAAGCTTTGCAATGGATGGCAGGCACCATTTGAATTTGCAGACAGGAAGTTTCCATCAGAAAGGTATGAGATATGGACTATAAGGATTTGGAACTGACTTGAGATTCTGTCTTGCAGAGGCTTGAGTCGGGCCAGATGGCCATGTCATGAGGATTTATGCATGACTGGGGGGGGCTTGGGAAAAGTGTTGCTGTATGCCAGCTAGACACAAGTGCATGCTTGCAGACGTCTGTTCATCAGGAACATACACACAGAGTGTCTGCGTGCCTGGTATGGTCATTGCTGTGTGCAATGTTCAGGTCATGCCGCTGTACAGCTTGGTACCCATTTCACTTGCCTCATGTTGAACATGTTATGTATGTGATAATCAAATTTTTTTGGTGTTCTTTGTTACTGTCCTTGATTTCTGTCCGGGCTATAAATCATGTTTACTATTATTCCATTGTTATCTTTTTGTTGCCTATAGTGTGTAATACATGTGTGTATGTGTTCTTGGTCACATATATGCATGTATATTTGCCAGAAAACATCTATCTATAAAAACCACTGGCGCTGAACCTCCAGGTTTTGGCATATTAAAAAATTAATTAAAAAAAGATCGGGTTCGAACCCGCAACCTCTCTCTCTCTCTCTCTCTCTCTCTCTCTCTCTCTCTCTCTCTCTCTCTCTCTCTCTCTCTCTCTCTCACTCTCTCTCTCCCCCCCCCCCCCCCCCCCTGTACTTCCTTCCCTTATCTCGAGCCGCGGGCTCCGTGGCTGGCATTGTTCTGTCAGCTTTGATCACCTCAGGCATTTCGCCGTTCCATAAACTATACAGCCCACGACATTCCATCAATTGAGACTGAGTATACGACCATAAAAATCCACTTTCTCTTCAAGCCTCGATTCTGGAAATTTGATACATTCAATCGGATCTAACTTCCCCTCAGTGTGCAAAATGTCAAGGAAATCCGTCCAGTAGTTCTTGAGATATTAGCCGTTAAGTCGGGACAGACAGACAGACACACACACACAGACAGACAAACAGACAGATAAAGTCTGTAGGACCTCCAGTAAACCTGGAGGGATAAACACTAACAATAGGGTTGTCCATTCCTCAAAACTCAAAACATATTGCTCAAATTAGATGACTATTCCTTGTTTATTGTTCTTCAATAGATTTCTGAAAAGTTTCAATAAAATATGCCTAAGAATAGCATGAACAATTTTGAAAATAATGATCACATCACATCACACGCATACTCAATAATGTTGTAGCCAACTTTTAGAATGAATACTTTTATCCCTATAGAACTTACTGAAGTTAGTATTTTAACCTACACCACACACACCCCTAATTACACAATGGCACATGAAAATGCAGCAAAAAATCGATGCAGCCACAGCTTCCCACAATGTAACAATTCCATCACAGCTTATGCTTCTGAAGGGAAATGCTCTCTCCATCTCTTTGTCTGTCTGTCTCTCCATCTATCTGTCTATCTATGTCTATATCTTTTTCTGACTATCTGCTTGCCTGTCTATTTATACATCTGCATATCTGTACATTTCCCTGTATGTCTGTCTGCCTATCTGTATGTCTGTGTGTCTATCTCTCTCTGTCTAGCTCTCTATCTATCTGTATATCTGTCTGTCTAGCTCTCTATCGCTCTGTATATCTATATCTCTCCGTCTGTCTCTCTATCTGTCTGTCTGTCTATCCATCCAAAGACGTTTGGTAACACTGCAGGAAACTTCGAATGAGTTACGCAATTAAAGGGAGGCTACTCTCCGTCTGGCCAATGGCACGGCACTTCTCAGGGTCGCTCCAGGAACCCATTCGAATGTTACAGCTCTTCAAGCAGTTGCTTTACATCAGTCCCATAACGTCCTTCTCTCTTCTAGTAGACTCCCCAAGCAGAACTGTGCTTTGATAGCGTTAACAGGGACACGTAAAGCCGCGTTAAAGTGGTAAATACAGCATATATTCACTTGTACTTGATTTCTATACTAGTTTACGCGCTTGTGGAATGTTCACATTATTTTGGCAGCTTTTTTTTAATAGGCTGGGCCCTTTACAAAACACTTGAATGGGTGAAGGTGTCGAAATAGCTTGGAGTGTAACTGAGTAAGTTTATTTGGTGTTGAACAGTTCAGTCTCTAATTTACAACAAAGCGGTCCAGTGTCGTGCGGAGAGTTAGAGCAGAGGCTGGTTTCCAAGAATCAGGATAGGCGAGCAAAGTGAGTCAAAGGCAATGAATGCATCTTGAGCACGTTTTGTTTCAAATATGTATCTTTTTTAGCTCAGAAATGAGCGCTCACGGCGAGCACTCGTGAAGCCCAAAGCTTTTCTCCTACAGGAACCAATCCACGTGGCGCACGCTGTGAACGCTCATCTCAGCTTTTTTTTGTTTTGTTGTTTAATACCTTTCGAAACGAAGCGCGCCTCAGTTGGACTGCCTTTGGCTAACTTTGCTAGCATATCCTTGTCCTGGGAATCCAGCCTCAGGCTTGTTAGTAACCTAAAATCTGAGACCTCTGACAATTAGTTACACGTACTACATATAATTTCAGGTTATTCGATGCACACGTGAAATCGCTTCTGAATTATAGTCAATTTGGAAAGATGAGAGCTAGGAACTTGGATAGAGAGTGAGTTTTTTCAAGAACACGATAAAACATCTCGACACGTCCACCGCTCTCCCACGTCTGATACTTGATGCAATGATGGAGATTTGTAGTTAGTTTAAGAGGAAAATGTCTATTTCAAGAAACACCTGTACAGTTTTACAATATGTTGCGGCATTTTTGCAGTCAAGATGATTTCCCAAAAAGCATGGACAAGGAAGTTTGTATGCAATTGTTGTGAAGGTTCTAGATCGTACAAGAAAATCGTAGGGCAATCGGGCTGTTCTGTTAATATCAGCATCTCCGCTAATTCTGTTTCCTGGTCACGTGGTTGATTTGTCCTGACTGTGTCACGTGACGTCATTTGTGAAGCTTCGCGGCAGTGGAGCAGATCGTATGCTGTTCTCTAAGGCTCTGGAACCTGTATTAAGGTATATGTATATAAAGCGCGATAAAGCGAGAGAGACACACACACGAGAGAGGAGATACGACAGAGTTAAGGTGAGACCTTAACTAGAGGATTAACTAGTCCTCCTTTGTAAGGAGTGATCGAGTCCTCTGCAGCACTGCACGTAGAGTGAAGCGAGTACGACGATACTGTTTATTGTCACCGCTGTGTATCGACCAGTGCGTGAATAAAGTTTATCGAAAACGACCATAAAAACCGCTGGCGCTGAACCTCCAGGTTTTGGCATTTAAAAAAAGATCGGGTTCGAACCCGCAACCTCTCGAGAAAAGAGGGGGAAAACACACACACACATAAAAACCCAAAAAAAACACAACCTCTCGAAAAAAGAGAAGAAAAAAAAAGTTTCAGCGCAGAATCAAACCTGGTCATGCATGACCAAGAGTCGAACGCTCTACCAGCTGAGCCATTAGAGAATTGCTATGACAGAGTGTTTGTAAAGCATGTAAATCCAATTCTAAGCTATCGGCCCAGGAACAATCAACCATATATTTTAAACATGATGGATAGGTTCAGGAAGCTCCTATTATGACATGTTTTGCTTTCCTTTGGCATGTCATAGACGCTGAATTAACACTCACACAGTCACACAGAGGAGGAAGTGTATTATAGATGTTCAACCCAGACATGTGCATTCGTACTCATTCAGTGATTCACGCACACACCGTGTGTGGTACTGCTACCGAGTACCGTCATTCTACAAGCAACGAGTCAATCCTGTTAACACGATTCATAACTGGTAGGTTTTTAGGCTAGATTCGCTTCGAAAAGTTGCAGAAAATCTGATGGTGGTAACAATCTGACGGTATAACAAGTTTTGACAAGGAAAAAACCAAGCAAGTAATCATTCTGACCGTTGTCAGCCATGTTCACCACGACAACGGCAGGATTCTAACGCATCATGAAGAAGGCTGAAATGGTCGGTGTCGGTGGTTGTTGTGACTCTTGACCGGTACTGTACTCCATGCACCTTAACGGTCCGTGTGATTCGGGTGTAATATTAAGCTTAACGACGTTTATTGGCAGTATTACACCCGAATCACACATAGACCGCAGGGCGTGCCTTCGGATAACAACTCCTTCTACAGGTCCGCTCAGCCAAAATATGGACGATGTTCTCATATTATATTATGATAGTACATGGTATTGGGGATTGAAAACAACAAAGTTCCCTCTTCGATCGTATCTATTAAACAGTGAAAAATTACTTTTAAAAGTGCGAATTTGTATGATTCAAAACTATACAGGAGTTACTTACTTCCCGTGACACATTTTCGTAGTTTTGGCCAATCAGAAATTAGGTCAGATTTACTGCGGAGATTTCACCATGGCAGCGTGTGCATGGGCCAATTGTAAACAGTGGCTACATCAAGCTTTTTAAACTTGAAAAATTCTATGAGGTAGGCTGTGTAGCATTTTAATAGTTCCTAGTGCTAGACTTGCACGCGTGGCGGCTATTATGCAGTCTAGGTGCAGCAGGTTGGGTTATACATAGTAGGGCTGTCTTTCCAGAAGTAGTCTAACGTACTAGCCTTGAAGTTGTCGACTCGCAGATACGGCGTATTCACCCTTCTCAAAAAATCTCCTCGCAAATGACGTCACGTTATACGACGTCAAATGATGACGTCACAGATTTTGCAAAATGGAGTCTGTTGAATTGTTTTCATTGAAACACCAAAATGTAAAAAAGTCACTTTCTTTTCAAACCTCGATTCTGAAAATTTGATAATATTGAATGGGACCTAACTTCCAGTCAGTGTGCAAAATCTCAAGGAAATCCGTCCAGTAGTTTTTGAGATATAGGCCGTGGAGACGGGACAGACAGACAGACAGACAGACAGACAGACTAATAAAGTCTGTAGGACCTCCAGTAAACCTGGAGGGACCAGCGTTTGTGAACTTCGACATCCCGGCTTAAGCTAGGAGAACCCCCGTACAACAGGATATCGCAAAGAGAGCGAGTGCAACACAATGAAACGACATTCTTGGAGAATTCTAGAAAGCACGTTTGGCTTTGGAGAGCAATGCATCTGTGGGTTAGGGGTAAGAATAGACCCCCCACGTCTCCCAGTGCAATTCATACGTGGCGAATAACTAGAAAAGTCGATATTTGACTCGCTCTTACTCTAACTACCTCTCGTTATTTTCATGATAAATGGCCGACACAGCCTACAAATGTTGATAGGCCGTAACACTACGGTACATTCTCCTCCTCCTCCCTCCTCCCTCCTCCCTCCTCCCTCCTCCTCCTCCTTCTTTTTCTTCTTCTTCTTCTTCAATATGGTTGGCAACACATAATAATGAGTAAAGACAGTCACTATTTTTACACTGCAGTTACACTGGCATGGTGGAGCGCTCACTGCTGGTGCACGACTCATAAATAACGAGAAAGACTGGACCGATTGCCCATAGCTTACGTTAAAATCCCACGGCATGAAGTGTTCTTTTATTTGGCATCGATAGTGTGCTTGTAAGTATAGGTACTGCATCTGTTGCAAGTATGAGACTTTCTGAGTCAATCTTTGTCGTAATAGTTCTTGGCGACAAAAAATATCTTGGTAATACGATTAAGGCTCTCTCTCTCTCTCTCTCTCTCTCTCTCTCTCTCTCTCTCTCTCTCTCTCTCTCTTGCGCCTCTCTCTCTCTCTCTCTCTCTCTCTCTCTCTCTCTCCTTCCCTCTCTCTGCGCGCCTCTGCGTTCCTCTCTCTCTCTCTCTCTCTCTCTCTCTCTCTCTCTCTCTCTCTCTCTCTCTCTCTCTCTCGCAGGCGCGCAGAGAGAGAGAGAGAGAGAGAGAGAGAGAGAGAGAGAGAGAGAGGCGCGCAGAGGCGCGCAGAGTTTTGTATAACATATTTGTATAACAAATCCTTAATACGGAGTGCCCAGTTCTCTAGGTTTGAGTTTATCTGCATTCTGTAGACCATAAGCGGGTATCGAGCGGGTTCCGTGCGTAGTAACCTTAACGAGTACCTCACTGAGCGGATGATGCCATTTACATAGAGAGGGTATCTACCAGTTTCCCCTTATACGATTAGATTTGGAACTTTGATGAGCAAATTAAGAAATCTCTTCAGTGCTTCCAGATGTACAGTTTCAATTACATAACAGTTGTACAACCCCCACACTTCTGAAGAATACAGCAACACAATGAGGACTTGGGCGTCCAACTCCGCAGCTCCTCCAGGTTGCCATAGAGTTTGCTCCTCCCTGGTGTTGGGTCTGGCCATGTGGCTCTTCTGAGGGCATCATGGTGGGGGCAGTCTTGGAGAAGGTGTTCACCGGTCATCAAGGCAGTGTCGCAAGAACATCTGTCTGTCTGACCGACTTTGAACTTGTGGGACATATGTGCCGGCAATTTGTTGTGTCCTGTTCGGAGTCTGAACAGAATGACTTGGTCAGCTCTGTTCAGAAAGTGGTAGCTGTCATTTTGGTTGTATTTCGGATGTTGCTGGCGCCACTTTTTCTGAGACAGAGCCTTGATGATGATCTTCTCTTCTGCATAAGAGACCTGTCTGTCTTCCTGGTCCAGCTGACCACCTTCCCTGGCCAGTCTGTCAGCCGTCTCATTTCCATGCACTCCACAGTGTGCAGGAATCCATTGGAGTGTCAGTGTCACCTGTGCGGCCAGCTCAGACAGAGTGGCTGCAAGTTCATTCAGTTCCTTCTTGCGAGGGTCCTGGAGTGCGCTCAGCACAGACAAAGCATCAGTGAAGATGACCACGTGCTGGTGTGTCGCATCTCGGTGATCCAGTAAGTGGGCCGCTGCCGTTCTCAGGGCCTCTGCCTCTGCTCTGAAGTTGGTGGAGTATCTGCCCGTTGCTATGGGGATGTGGGTCTCGTACCCGGTGTACCTGATATACACGCCTCCTCCTCCATCCCTCGTTGCTTCTGCGGCAGACCCATCCGTATAGGCGTGTGTCCACTGTTTTTCAGGGTAGGTAGATTGGATGAGCTCTAAGGTCAATGACTTCCTCTCGTGGTCTGACTGTGTGCCTTTCTTCCCAATGCCTGGAATGTCATCTCTGATGGTTGGGAATTTCAGTCTTTCCCATGAGGGGACAGATGTTGTTGTTGGTATTGGTGTTGGCATGTGGTCCAACAGCTCTGGGTCTCTCCTCTCAAGTATCCTGCTCTGGTTGATAAAGCTGGACCTTTTGAGCCTCCCTTTTGTTGGCATGCTCATTCTTTCATGCATGGGATGATTTTGGAGGCGTTTGAACTTTGCTGCTTGTGTCAGCACCTTGATGTTCTTTCTGTCATCAAGGGGTTGCAGACCTGTGGCAGTCTCTAGAGCAGTAATGGGGGTACTGCGCATGGCTCCTGTCATCATTCTCATGGCCTGGTTCTGCAGTCTGGCCAGCCTGTTGCTGTTTGACTTGGCAGCAGTTGCTGTAGCTGCCATACCGTACTCCAGAACGGGACGGACCCTGCCCACATACAGCTTCTTCAGTACGGTCTGGTCTGCACCCCAGTCCATGCCTGACAGTTTCTTCAGTAGGGCTATCCTGAATTTCCCTCTGACCTCATTCTTGTGCAGCTGGTTTCTCCATGTCAGTCTGCGGTCTAGGGTGACCCCAAGGTATGTGGGGGAGTCGTCAGCCTCAAGCTCATGGGAGTTGACCTTCAGCTTCACCTTTTGGTTTTGTGTGGAGAGGGTGAAGATGGTGTATGTGGTCTTTCTCTCATTGATCTTCACAAGCCATGACTTGGTCCATGCCTCTATCTGCTGAAGAGCTAGCTGGAGTCTGTAGTTTGCCGTCGAGATGTATTCCTCACTGCACCACAGTGCAAGGTCATCGGCATAGATGGCACCTCGAACGTTTTTGGGCATACTGTGGATGATGTCCTTGATGAACACTAGGAATAGTGTCGGGGAGAGCACTCCTCCTTGTGGAACTCCTTCTTTGAGGACTTTCTTCTTGCTGGAGTGTTGTTTGATCTGGGCCCTGGCTTTTCTGTTGTGTAGATATTGGGCGATCCACTTGTGTAAATCAAAGTGTGTGTGTGTGTGTGTGTGTGTGGGGGGGGTGTCTGTGTGTGTGCGCGCGCGTGTATGTGTGTGCGCGTGCGTGCGTGCATGAATGAGAGAGAGAGGGGGTGAGAGAGAAAGAGAGAGAGAGAGAGAGAGAGAGAGAGAGAGAGAGAGAGAGAGAGAAAGAGAGAGAGAGAGAGAGAGAAAGAAAGAGAAAGAGAGAAAGAGAGAGAAACACAGAAAGAGAAAGAGAAACACAGAAAGATTGATTGATTCTTTATTTATCAAGGATGAAATTTTAGGCATTTCTGCCTATCTTACAAATTGTCCTTGCTCATAAAGAACTGAAAACACTGATAATTAAGACACAAAATACACATTAGCTAATCCATGTACAACAATTGGTAAGGTATATGAAGAATACGATCAACAATGACAAATATTTTAGTAGATGCCTTTGACAACTGTCAGCTCAGTGAGTCTTGAAGATCAAGCAATACATGTCATATGTACAGGCGACAGAAGTGAAATCATCTGAATAGATAATCACGTATGGATGCTTTAAAAGACTTCATGGAAGTATTGTTCCTTAGGTGCAATGGGAGTGTATTCCATATCATAATACCTGAATATGTAATACTGCCTTTGAAAATATCTACTCTAGGTTGTGGTAGAATGAAAGTGTTGCGAGATAGTGAGTGGCTTGTTTGGGGACGAATGAAGAGATCAGTAAGATACTTCGGTGCTTGTGAATGAGCAATTTTGTGCATAAGGATGCATTTATTGAGGACGAGGTGTTTTTGGAAGGGTAGTAAGCCAAGATTTTTTATCTTTTCATTCGTAGACAATGTTGAGTCGGAAATGATAAGCTTGGCAGCTCGTCTGTACAGTGATTTAATCTTGTTCAAGTGTACTGCCATAGAGCCATCCCACACAACAGATGCAAAATTAATATGGGAATTTATGTGTGCGTGAAAAAACATTGTGCATGCATCGGTGGTGACAAAATGTTTCAGTTTGGAGAGAAGGAAAATGTTCTTAGCAATAGTTTTGCATAAGGAATTGACATGTTGTTCCCAAGTTAGTTGTTCATCAACAATTATGCCTAGCACTCTGTGTTGAGAAACTTGCTCAATGATTTCATTTTCTAGCATAAGGTTGATGGTTAGGGATTGTCGTTGACGTTTTTGTCTTGTAGTTAGGATCATGCACTTGGTTTTTGAGGGGTTTATGACCATTCTATTTGATGAACACCATTTTTGTAAATCATCAAGGGTAACCTTCAGGGTGCACTGGATGGAATTTATGCTTCTGTCGCTTACGCTGATAATGGTGTCATCTGCAAACATAGTGCATTTGATACTTTCATTTGATATACTCAATGGTAGATCATTGATATACAAGCTGAAGAGCAATGGACCTAAAATTGAGCCTTGTGGAACCCCTGACTTTAGGAATCGTCTCGAGGAATATGACCCGTTGACATAGACACATTGGCTTCTATGCGTCAAGTATGATCGGAAGAAGGAGAGTGATGTTGGATTTTTCAAGTACATCGAGAGTTTATCAAGGAGAATTTCGTGGTCAACTAGGTCAAATGCCTTTTTCAGGTCCAAGAAAATGGTACCAGACAGTTCGCGGTTGTTTATGGCTGATAGCCAGTCATTCACCAGGAAGGATAAAGCAGTTTGGCAGGAGTGATGGGAGCGAAAGCCTGATTGCAATTGATATAATAAGTCAAATTGGTCAAGATACGAGAAAAGATGTTTGTGAACGTGTCTTTCTAGTGGTTTGGAGATAAGAGGCAAAATTGAGATGGGACGGTAATCATCGGGTACTGAAGCAGTCTTAGATTTAGGCAATGGAGAAACACAGAGAGAGAGAAACACAGAAAGAAAGAAAGAGTCAGAGAGAGAGAGAGAGAGAGAGAGAGAGAGAGAGAGAGAGAGAGAGAGAGAGAGAGAGAGAGAGAGAGAGAGAGCAGAATAAGTTTACGTATAGGGCAATTGGCCATCACCAAAATTCAACTTTATCGTGAAAGGAAAACTCGACCAAAGTCGCATCATCAGTTTCGACGTATTTGAAAATCTGATATACGAGCAATTGCATTGCGAAGGACCTTACTTCCCTTTTAAGCTACTCCACAGTGGATAACATATTTGTTCTTCATTCGATTATTCAGCGTTATTTAGAGAGAAAGAGAAAAGTGTATGTCGCTTTCGTTGATTTTAAAAAGGCGTTTGATACTGTCAATTGTGCTGCACTTTGGGGCATGCTGAATTTGTACGGGATACGAGGGAGGATGTTGAAAATGCTTCAGGAAATATATTCGCAGGTGATATGTAGGGTTAGATGTAATGGCTCCTACTCGGATCCTTTTGAATGTACTTCGGGGTTGAAACAGGGCTGCAAAATGTCTCCGATAATTTTTTCTCTCTTAGTGAATTATGTAGCTAAAATGGTGATTGAGAATGGAAACATGGCATCCAGATAAGACCGGATAGCATTGTTTACTTGTATGCCGATGATATTGCACTCATTTCCGACACTGTTGTGGGTCTGCAGAATCAACTTAATTACCTGCAAAGAGGTGCTGACGCTATTGGACTCTCTATAAATTGAGAGAAGACTAAAGTAATGGTGTTTAGAAATTGTGGCTATGTAGCGGAACATGAAAGATGGTTCTTGGGTGATGACATGCTGGATGTGGTTCTGGAATATAGGTACCTGGGATCCTTGTTCACCACAAGGTTATCCAGTAATTTACTTCAACGAGACCTAGTGCAGAGGGCGAAAGCTAATGCAACCATGGTTACTAGATGTATTAGAAAACTACAATGCCTGTCACCAAATGCATTCCACCACACGGCTGATTCCTTGACGAGGTGTGGTGGCTTGAGTACCTCCATGACCCGGAGAGCCAGGCCAGGGGGAGTGTCAAAACTTCCACCTCTTTTTGATAGCGTTTCGCATACTGGACGGGTCAAAAGGTCAGACAAATATCAGCCAACTCTCCTCAAGTATAAGGCGTATGAGAAGGATCACTCAGGCAGAAAAACCATGGGCAGACTGGGCTCATCAGCCATGGCAGGCAGCCAGTCTAGGGGAGGGACCCCCGATACACGTTCTATGGATGAAGACGGAGATGCAGGACCCCTGTGGTGCCGCCAAACCTCTGCATCACGCAATACGCATCATGATGAATTGCGCGAGGTCAACTTCACGATGTGGTGCTCGTCCTCTGGGGTTCCGCCGGGGAGGAAGAGTGCCGGGCCTACAGCCTCGGTTGGGCCCACCCTCAGCTACCGGAGGTCACCTCGCCTCTTCTTGTCCGACCAGGAGAAGAGGAGTGAGGGAAAATGCTACTGGTCGAGAGAAGACGTCAATAGAGAGAAACGTCAACATCATCCAGTGGAATGCAGAAGGAGCCTCAAATAAAAAGATTGCTCTTGCAGAAAGACTCCGCCAGGAAGAAATTGATGTCGCCTGCATACAGGAAACCCATCTGAAAGCGACACAGCGTTTCAGTATGCGGGGTTACCAGGTTTTCAGACAGGACAGAGAAGGAAGATCAAAAGGAGGGGTGGCTATTCTAGTCAAGAACTCCATTCCAGCCCAAGAGTTCTGTGTCAACACCATCAACCAGGCAGAGATCCATGGTGTCGACATCATGATGGAAAATGAAAAGATAACGATTTTCAACGTCTACTGTCCACCTGACCGGGAGCTCTCACTTGACCAAATGGAACTCTCAGAAAGCCAGTGCCTTATCACTGGTGATTTAAACAGTCATTCGGAAGCATGGGGATATGACGAGGCAGACAGAAGAGGAGAAGAGGTGGAAGACTGGCAAGTCGACAACAATCTTCTGCTCCTGAATGCCCCTGAAGACCAATCAACATTCTTTTCGAGACGATGGCTGACAAACACAACACCTGACCTGGCCTTTGCCACCAATGATATTGCCAGGAAGGCAACCAGGACAGTCCTCAGCCAGCGAGGGGGGAGTGACCATAGACCCGTGAAACTCAGCTTGGACCTGAACTTCAAACCACAAGAAGCCAAAACATTCCCAAGATGGAATTACAAGAAGGCCAACTGGGAGCGTTTTGCTGAGAAGGTGGACATGTACACTGGGGAAATCCGACACAAAAGGCAGAACATCAACAAAAAGATCAAAGCACTGAACCAGGCTATACTGAAAGCTGCCAATGAATCCATCCCACGGGGAGCCAGGAAGAATTATAGGCCTTACTGGACAGAGGATCTCCAGCAGCTTTAAGACAGTGTGGAAGAGGCAAGAATGAAAGTTCAAGAAGATCCAACAACTCTGAACAACATTAAACTGAAGGCAGCAGCTGCAAAACACAAACAGGTTTTCAGCCGGGAAGCTCGCAGAAGCTAGCATGAAAAAACAGAGCAGCTGAACTTGGACAAAGATGGCAACAAACTCTGGAAGCTGGCCCAAGCTATGAATGACGAGAACGGTAAAAGCTCGCCAATAACACTCACCCATGATCAGGAACTGCTGACTGGAAAGAAAGCAGCCAACCATTTCATCAACCAGTATGCTGAGACAAACCACCTACATGTACCCCTGGAGAGGAGAGCAGAGGTGAGGGCAGCCGAACCGATAAACAAAGAGGCCCAAATGGAAACCTCCAGGAGCTTGAGGATGGACTGTCTGCCCTGAAGCAACGAAAAGCACCAGGTCCTGACAAGATCACAAATGAAATGTTGCTTCATCTTGGCCCAAAATCAAAGAAGAAACTACTGCAGCTCTACAATGAGAGCTGGAGAACAGGGACTGTGCCACAGGTGTGGAAGGAAGCCATCATGATACCAGTGCACAAAACGGGCAACGACCGGGCAAAGGCTGAAAGTTACCGTCCTATCAGCCTCACAAGTTGCACAGAGAAGCTGAGGAAAGCCTCATCAACACCAGGCTAATGTGGCACTTGGAAGACAAACAGCACATCAGCCCAGAGCAAGCTGCCTTTAGACAAAACCGGTCCACAGAAGACCAAATCACATATATTGCCCAAGCAGTTGAAGATGCATTTCAGGACAAGAAGGACACCCTTGCTGTATGGATAGATCTGGGAAAAGCCTTTGATAAGGTATGGAAAGATGGCCTCAAGCTCAAACATTTCTCTCTCATTTTGTGCTCAGCACTCCTGATGGAAAGGGAGGCAAAGGAAGCAGCAGCACTGTGCGTGTACAGTTTGCAGATATTAACGTTGTTTCAGAAAGTGCTTCTTACGGAAAACTTTAGTGTTTCATGGGACAACACTTTTACCAAAAGGGAATGGCCACAGACATTTTTGTGCCATTTAGTTTGGGAGCTCCGACTAGACGCTGCACACCACCAGAACTTTGATCAAATATCCGATTCCGAGCTGGAGGATATTATTTTGCGTGTTGTAGGCAGACTGCAGCGGCTTTCAACGCAATGACTCCCCATCTCTCCTGCCATGAAAATCGCAATGGAACTGAGGCAATAAACATCAAACATCGCACACTTCTTCAATAATCACTTTTTCATTATAAAGATAATGATGTAAAAGCGTTTGCAGGTTATCCTGTCTGATGTAGAATTCGTTTTTGAATACTTTTCTCTAAGATAATATGCAAAACGGTAAATAGTCGATGTTCGATACATTAAAATGGACGGAACAAACTGAGGTGATGATACTGTTATGTTTATTGTTAGATATTCAGGTACAGTTAAAAATATTCACGCTATTTTGCTACTGTACATGCATTTTAGGGTGTTGACAGTCATGTTTCAGGCTTGAAACCAGATCACAATGGACATCTGAAAGTACCTTTCAAAGTACATATTTCTCTAAATTCAAGTTCAATTTAATACGCTAGAAGATAAGACGAAATGTTTTTCTAACTATATATTCAACATTTGAGGTGAAAAAACAACAACAAATAACTTTACGAAAAACGGCCCGCCGCTTTCGACCAGAAAGAACTTCCCAAAAAGCTCCGCGGCGCGACAGAAAATCGCAGGCTGCTTTGAAGTCCACAGGCACGGGCGGACTGAAACCGGATATCTTTCGACGGGGGTTGCGGCGCCGTGTCGCATCGCGCTGGCGGAGAGGTGTAAACCCAGCATCAGGGAGTCGAGATACTACTGAAGTGATGATAAAGGTACTCCTATCGGTTTACAGAGGCAAAAGTCTGCGGTTGAGCACCCACGTATGGGTGAAAAGCCGCAATATAAAAAGGCACGTACCTCGACTTGTTACCTTAACGGATTGTGGTGCCTACAAAGGAGGGTGAGGGTGCCTGCACGTTACCCGACGCGCGTTGCAGAGTTGAGTGGGGCTAGCGGTAAGTAATCTCCTTGCCAGCCCTTCCTTCTTCAAAACGAGGTTACTCCTCGTCAGAACCCGGCTGTTGCTGGCGCTGCGTAGCGAGTGTCAGTTGGCTGCAGACTGCGACAAGGCTGCACGCTCTAACTGTCGCCTGATTATCTCCACTTCTGTTTCCCCCCGCATTTCTAGGACGCCCCTGCTGACATCTTTTGCAACTCCGGCACCTTGCTTCTATTCCTCAAGGTAAGTGGAGCGTGCTCATTATTTGCCTGCCTGGCAGTCGATGTGCTGTATTTTGGGGGATTCCAACTCTCACTCTTTGTTCAGCAGTGGCGGAAGAAGGATAACGATCGCTGCGTTTTTGTCGCGTATTTGTCGCCTACGTCGTCGGCTAGAATGCAGATGAGGTAGATGCTTTCTATTTTCCCAAACAGTGATTCGACGATTTAAATCAGTACATGTAACCTTACTGGATTTTTGCTTTGCAAGGAACGATGGAAGTATGAGGGTGGAGTCAGGTTTCATTCCCTGTAGTGGTGGCATAAAACAGCAGTCGTGTACTTGCCCTTGAGAGGTGCTGGTCGATAGACTCCTCTTATAGGAGAACCATTTTTGGTTTGTTCAATAGTCCGTCAATACTCCTGCCACGTACCAACTTTCCTGACGCCGATGGGGAAAAAAACCCTGTACAGAAATAAATCCTTTTTGTGCCAGTGTCTAGAGCAATAAACGCGCTGCCTGGGATCGCGGTGACCTAGACTGCACCGAGCCTGTGCGCGTCTCTGCATGCAGTGGTGCGCAGCGCACAAGGCAGCGTTGCTCCTCCTAGCCTCGGGGGAAGCCATAGATCACAAAACTGCTACTCGCCGTCACGACAAAGTCGGCAGTTGATGTTTCATCTGTGCCCTTAATTGTTTGCCGCTCTGCTCCAATCCGCCACCACCACTCCCTATTTTCCTCTTGCCCTCCCGCCCTTCTGCACCCCCCCCCTCTCTCTCTCTCTCTCTCTCTCTCTCTCTCTCTCTCTCTCTCTCTCTCTCTCTCTCTCTCTCTCTCTCTCTCTCTCTCTAAAAGGTAAAGGTGTGATTTTATATAGCGACTTACACCCTTTGTCTGGGTCTCAAACCGCTTTACACTTTACTCCCTGACCACTGGGCATCTTGATCAATCCTCACTGGTCCCTCACAACAAACATAGTGACAGACATTTAAGACGCACACAGTCAGGTACCAGCACCAACTCCGCTCCCTGGGTAGTATTCCAACCCGATGCTAGCGTTTGGCCGCATACAAGGGTTAATCGCACTCCGTTTTGCCAACATTGCTCTCACAGGTACCCGGTTTTACTCCTGAGTGGGGAGAAGTAACGCGAGTTAAGCATCTTGCTCAAGGATGCAACTCTGGAAACCGCGCAGCTTCGAACGCCGTACCCATTGGCCGCAAGCGACTGTAGGTCCAGCGCGCTAACCACTCTCTCACTACATTTGAATATTTTGCCTCAAGGGCTGAATGTAAGAAAGGCAATACTGCCTAATTCACTACCCTTGTAAAATAAAGTTCGTTCGTTCGTTCTTTCGTTCTCTCTCTCCTTCCTTTCGCTGCTATTATGTGATCTATGACCTTACATAGCCCACCAAGGCTAATAGGCCGTAAAACTGTTATTTTTCGTTCCTCGTTGTGATTTCTTATGATAAGGCTTTTGCTTGTGAAAAGGAGTGATCCGAGCGCTGTGGAATAGTTGGCACATTGCAGGCGTAGGGCTTGGAGCTATAGAGAGGGGAACATCTCTCTACTCCAACCCAGATAGCAAGCAAACGTTGGGCCAACGTAGTACCAACGTATGCACCTACCGTTGGCCAACGTTGGCGAGACAACGTTGGCCCAACGTAAAGTTGCACCCATGGAATTACGTTGGGCCAACGTGATGAGCCAACGTTAAGCCAACGTTAAGCCAACGTTGCGCCAACGCTGAGCCAACGTGATGGGCCAACGTTGAGCCAACGTAATGTGCCAACGTGATGTGGCAACGCTTGGGCCCACATGATGGGCCAATATTTCCTGCCCTTTTCTATGGCAACTTTGGCAAGCATGCATCTTTTCATATCATTTTTAGCTAGCATGCAAGTGTATGCATAGAGAGGCAGCAGATGAACAAAGCAAAATCACAACAAAATGGGTTTTGACATTTGTTACACGTTTAATTAATGGACGTTGAACTGGAGTAACACAAATTATTACATTTGAAAAAAATTCATCTAAGTGCTAAAGTTTACATGTAGCATTGTAGGTAAGAAAAAATGTGAATCCTGCATCAGTTCTGATCTTTGCAGAGCCACCGTCAATTCAGCAAAAACATGTAAATAAGCTAATTTACATTCAGTCATCAAATTCTAGTCAGTCACTCATTCCTCTCTCATCTCCTTTGTAGAAAGTTTAAGGTGTTTGTGGAGACTGCTAGATAT
>JAWQFJ010012521.1:0-41087 GCA_034096865.1 Theodoxus fluviatilis | reverse complement strand
ACACTGCCCGGGTGTCCACCCCTACCACGGCGTGCTTACAGTGCCTACACTGCCCCGGGTGTCCACCCCTACCACGGCGTGCCTCCAGTGCCTACACTGCCCCGGGTGCCCCCCCCTACCACGGCGTGCCTCCAGTGCCCACACTGCCCCGGGTGTCCACCCCTACCACGGCGTGCCTCCAGTGCCCACACTGCCCCGGGTGTCCACCCCTACCACGGCGTGCCTCCAGTGCCCACACTGGCCCGGGTGTCCACCCCTACCACGGCGTGCCTCCAGTGCCCACACTGCCCCGGGTGTCCACCCCTACCACGGCGTGCCTCCAGTGCCCACACTGGCCCGGGTGTCCACCCCTACCACGGCGTGCTTACAGTGCCCACACTGCCCCGGGTGTCCACCCCTACCACGGCGTGCCTCCAGTGCCCACACTGCCCCGGGTGTCCACCCCTACCACGGCGTGCCTCCAGTGCCCACACTGCCCCGGGTGTCCACCCCTACCACGGCGTGCCTCCAGTGCCCACACTGCCCCGGGTGTCCACCCCTACCACGGCGTGCCTCCAGTGCCCACACTGCCCCGGGTGTCCACCCCTACCACGGCGTGCCTCCAGTGCCCACACTGGCCCGGGTGTCCACCCCTACCACGGCGTGCCTCCAGTGCCCACACTGCCCGGGTGTCCACCCCTACCACGGCGTGCCTCGAGTGCCCACACTGCCCCGGATGTCCACCCCTACCACGGCGTGCCTCCAGTGCCCACACTGCCCCGGGTGTCCACCCCTACCACGGCGTGCCTCCAGTGCCCACACTGCCCCGGATGTCCACCCCTACCACGGCGTGCCTCCAGTGCCCACACTGCCCCGGGTGTCCACCCCTACCACGGCGTGCTTACAGTGCCCACACTGCCCCGGATGTCCACCCCTACCACGGCGTGCTTACGGTGCCCACACTGGCCCGGGTGTCCACCCCTACTACGGCGTGCTTACAGTGCCCACACTGCCCCGGATGTCCACCCCTACCACGGCGTGCTTACGGTGCCCACACTGGCCCGGGTGTCCACCCCTACTACGGCGTGCTTACAGTGCCCACACTGCCCCGGGTGTCCACCCCTACCACCCCTACCACGGCGTGCCTCCAGTGCCCACACTGCCCCGGGTGTCCACCCCTACCACGGCGTGCCTCCAGTGCCCACACTGCCCCGGATGTCCACCCCTATCACCCCTACCACGGCGTGCCTCCAGCGCCCAGACTGGCCCGGGTGTCCACCCCAACCACGGCGTGCCTCCAGTGCCCACACGGCCCCGGGTGTCCACCCCTACCACGGCGTGCCTCCAGTGCCCACACTGCCCCGGGTGTGCACCCCTACCACGGCGTGCCTCCAGTGCCCACACTGCCCCGGGTGTCCACCCCTTCTACGGCGTGCTTACAGTGCCCACACTGGCCCGGGTGTCCACCCCTACCACGGCGTGCCTCCAGTGCCCACACTGCCCCGGGTGTCCACCCCTACCACGGCGTGCTTACGGTGCCCACACTGCCCCGGGTGTCCACCCCTACCACGGCGTGCCTCCAGTGCCCACACTGCCCCGGATGTCCACCCCTATCACCCATACCACGGCGTGCCTCCAGTGCCCACACTGCCCCGGGTGTCCACCCCTACCACGGCGTGCCTCCAGTGCCCACACTGCCCCAGGTGTCCACCCCTACCACGGCGTGCCTCCAGTGCCCACACTGCCCCGGGTGTCCACCCCTACCACGGCGTGCCTCCAGTGCCCACACTGCCCCGGGTGTCCACCCCTACCACGGCGTGCCTCCAGTGCCCACACTGCCCCGGGTGTCCACCCCTATCACGGCGTGCCTCCAGTGCCCACACTGCCCCGGGTGTCCACCCCTACCACGGCGTGCCTCCAGTGCCCACACTGCCCCGGGTGTCCACCCCTACCACGGCGTGCCTCCAGTGCCCACACTGCCCCGGGTGTCCACCCCTACCACGGCGTGCCTCCAGTGCCCACACTGCCCCGGGTGTCCAGCCACCCCCTACCACGGCGTGCCTCCAGTGCCCACACTGCCCCGGGTGTCCACCCCTACCACGGCGTGCCTCCAGTGCCCACACTGCCCCGGGTGTCCACCCCTACCACGGCGTGCTTACAGTGCCCACACTGCCCCGGGTGTCCACCCCTACCACGGCGTGCTTACAGTGCCCACACTGCCCCGGGTGTCCACCCCTACCACGGCGTGCTTACAGTGCCCACACTGCCCCGGATGTCCACCCCTACCACGGCGTGCTTAAAGTGCCCACACTGCCCTGGGTGTCCACCCCTACCACGGCGTGCTTACAGTGCCCACACTGCCCCGGGTGTCCACCCCTACCACGGCGTGCCTCCAGTGCCCACACTGCCCCGGGTGTCCACCCCTACCACGGCGTGCTTACAGTGCCGACACTGCCCCGGGTGTCCACCCCTACCACGGCGTGCCTCCAGTGCCCACACTGGCCCGGGTGTCCACCCCTACCACGGCGTGCCTCCAGTGCCCACACTGCCCCGGGTGCCCACCCCTACCACGGCGTGCCTCCAGTGCCCACACTGCCCCGGGTGTCCACCCCTACCACGGCGTGCCTCCAGTGCCCACACTGGCCCGGGCGTCCACCCCTACCACGGCGTGCCTCCAGTGCCCACACTGCCCCGGGTGTCCACCCCTACCACGGCGTGCTTACAGTGCCCACACTGCCCCGGGTGTCCACCCCTACCACGGCGTGCCTCCAGTGCCCACACTGCCCCGGGTGTCCACCCCTACCACGGCGTGCCTCCAGTGCCCACACTGGCCCGGGCGTCCACCCCTACCACGGCGTGCCTCCAGTGCCCACACTGCCCCGGGTGTGCACCCCTACCACGGCGTGCCTCCAGTGCCCACACTGCCCCGGGTGTCTACCCCTACCACGGCGTGCTTACAGTGCCCACACTGGCCCAGGTGCCCACCCCTACCACGGCGTGCCTCCAGTGCCCACACTGCCCCAGGTGTCCACCCCTAACACCCCAACCATGGCGTGCCTCCAGTGCCCACACTGCCCCGGGTTTCCACCCCTAACACCCCAACCATGGCGTGCCTCCAGTGCCCACACTGCCCCAGGAGTCCACCCCTAACACCCCAACCATGGCGAGCCTCCAGTGCCCACACTGCCCCGGGTGTCCACCCCTACCACGGCGTGCCTCCAGTGCCCACACTGCCCCGGGTGTCCACCCCTACCACGGCGTGCCTCCAGTGCCCACACTGCCCCGGGTGTCCACCCCTACCACGGCGTCCCTCCAGTGCCCACACTGCCCCAGGTGTCCACCCCTAACACCCCAACCATGGCGAGCCTCCAGTGCCCACACTGCCCCGGGTGTCCACCCCTACCACGGCGTGCCTCCAGTGCCCACACTGCCCCGGGTGTCCACCCCTACCACGGCGTGCTTACAGTGCCCACACTGGCCCGGGTGTCCACCCCTACCACGGCGTGTCTCCAGTGCCCACACTGGCCCGGGTGTCCACCCCTACCACGGCGTGCCTCCAGTGCCCACACTGACCCGGGTGTCCCCCCCTACCACGGCGTGCTTACAGTGCCCACACTGCCCCGGATGTCCACCCCTACCACGGCGTGCCTCCAGTGCCCACACTGCCCCGGGTGTCCACCCCTACCACGGCGTGCCTCCAGTGCCTACACTGCCCCGGGTGTCCACCCCTACCACGGCGTGCTTACAGTGCCCACACTGGCCCGGGTGTCCACCCCTACCACGGCGTGCCACCAATGCCTGCACTGGCCCGGGTGTGTGCCTCCCATACTGGGCTGGCCAGCCACACTCGGGCCCATTATCGAAGGACTGTACAAGATTGACGTCTTCAACCCTGTTGGTCAACCGACGAAGATTCCCCGTTCTCACTGGTCGCCTGTGGAACTTGATCAATTGGGAAAATAAGTTCTGGTGTTCGATCAGATCACTCTACATGTGCTACTGATCATGTGCAGATTTTTTAATTCCAGAGTAAATCCTCTATTAATGGGCCACATCAGTGGACTCGGCCAAGGGAAGGGGTGCTTGAAGCTGACGAGCTTCATCGCCTAGCAGGCCACATCACCTCATTGGCTGAGATTCGCTGTGTATTTGCATAGGCGTCCATGCTCGAGACGGCCCCGTGTGATGCAGTGGACGAGTCTGCGATCAAGCTCATTGCAATTTGGTCGTCATCCTGTGTGGGAGTCACTGCAAATTAAACGACATCGATGGTTTGAATATGCAATCGATCACATAATTGTGACCCGTGTTTACAAACTGAGTCTTAATTCGCAAAAACTAGGTTTAAAAATGCGTATTTTAAAAATCTCCGAATATTTTTCTTTCATTTGATACAAAAATCAAACTTCTACTCCAAAAGCTGAACAAGGTATGCTCACTCAAAGACAGGTGGTGTGCTGACGGCTATTTTGATAAATCAAGGGTCAAATATTTAACAACTTCATTCACAGTTTTTCCTTAGCAAGAGGCCTTTTTAATGCACGCATCAGCTCAAAATTTGGCAGGTTGGCAGAGAAAATCTATTTCTAAACATAGAATGATACATAATAAATGAAAAAATATTTGATCTTGACAACAAATGATTGTTATTATTCAACTTAAAATGCTTCATGTCTTCTAGAAATTGACTTTTGGACTTCTTTTGTGTCTACCATGTCTTCTAGAAATTGACTTTTGGACCTATTTTGTGTTTACCATGTCTTCTAGAAATATACTTCTAGACTTCTTTTGTGTCTATCATATCGTCTAGAAATGGACTTCTGGACTTCTTTTGTGTCTACCATGTCTTCTAGAAATGGACTTCTGCACTTCTTTTGTGTCTACCATGTCTTCTAGAAATGGACTTCTGCACTTCTTTTGTGTCTACCATGTCTTCTAGAAATGGACTTCTGCACTTCTTTTGTGTCTACCATGTCTTCTAGAAATGGACTTCTGCACTTCTTTTGTGTCTACCATGTCTTCTAGAAATGGACTTCTGCACTTCTTTTGTGTCTACCATGTCTTCTAGAAATGGACTTCTGCACTTCTTTTAATGCAGACAAAGTAAAGAATCAAAGCCGGAGAAGACCAAGCGTGAAAGGGCAGGCGGGTCAGTAGATCGGACAATCAAAAAGCAGTTGAGCGAGACGGACGACGGATATATAGAAAGGATGCAGAAGATGAAATGTTGGACTAGGCGACACCGACTGCTGCACCTAATCCAGGCTCATGACGTCACGCTGCAGCAAAAGATCCAGGCTTACCTCGCCAAAACGGAGAACTTCACGGAAGAAATGAGGAAGAAGTATTATTTCGCTGCCCCCCCTCTTTGACGGTCGATGAAACTTTAACCGTGAAAATGAAATGGGAATACGTAGAAATCTGTAAGAGACCTCTGAAAAACAAATAAACAAACGAACAAACAAACAAACAAACGAAAACAACAGCAAGAGAAAAGCACACACACGCCAAACCCACCTCCACATCTAGACCTTGAGCAATTCGTTTACCAAGTATATGAGTGTGGGTCTCTTTTTCCGTGTACTTCGCTCCTGTGTGTTTGCGCATGCGTATTTGCCAAGTAGCGCTGTTTAAGCGTATAGACGTTTGTATGTGATTGTTCATGACTGTTTTACTTTATCAGCCGTCTCATTGTGCTAGTTGGCGAGTTTCTTAGTAGGTTCGTTTCCATGTTTGTATTGATAATGCATGTTTGCAGCACAAACATTTGTGCATATTGCTTTTGATACATGGACTTGCACACGGGGTCTTGATGTTGCAAGATCCGCTTCGTTACAAGCGTATACAAGGTGACAGTGATTTCATATGCATCGAAGTCGACAACTTCGTTTGTAGTTGCTACAGTGCAACTTACGAAAAAAAAACAACGACAATGTTTTGATCAAATGCGAAATGTCAATACGAGAGATCGTGACAATCCAAATCGACGAAGTTACGAAAATGTTATATAAATATCACTGGCGTAGGAATAAACGGTTTAACTGAGACCTTTAACCATGAAGTCGAGACTTTTTACCGTCAGCTTGATGCAGAGAAACTTTTGTTTATACCAGTGTGTTCGTGAATGTTGGCAATTTATATATAGTTAGGTACCTGTTATGCAGAAAATATATTGTTCGGGACCATTTTGTTTTTTTAATCCTTTTCTGATCAAAAAGACAGTAAAACAGACCTTTCTTTTACAAACGTAATTGTCGTTAAAATTGCATCATAACCATTGTCTGGAGGTTGTGGCATTGTTGAGGTTACTGATGTGTAAGTATTTGTTCCGCGTGTGCACCTGTTTGGCTGTTTTGCTCTGCAGTGATAACTAGAGAGCTCTGTGAGACCACAAACCTCCACTACGGAAACTAAAAATGACTCTTTCACGGCCTGTGTAATTAATTCGGGCAGGAGTTTCGGCTGGCCAGGCCTGACGCTCCGAAGTTTTGTTCATTTTAGTGGCTGAAACGAGTGACAGTGAATTCTGCGTGCCGAAAGAGTGTGACTACGTAATCAATACTTTGACGTCATCAGCTTCGTGATTTGCGAAAAAGTTTTTCATATCTTTGGGTCGTAACTCCAAAAAAAATAGCAGATAAGCTCCAAAATGTATTTAATGATTCGTTTCTTGAGTAAAACCCAGACCTTCCACGAAATGCCATCAGGATCCGTTGAGAACTGTTAGAGTTATGCTGCTGATTAATTAACGACATAGCATATAAGTAAGCTATACAATCACACTCAGCGTACTTGTGTAAGTGATGTGATACAAAGGCCTGATTTTTCGGCGTCTGGCAGCGGAATTATTTCAGTAGGCATGTCACCTCCCATGCAGTGTTCTGCGGTGATTTTGAAAGCTCGAAACCTATCGATGCTTCCCATTATGAAGCAAATGAACTGCAGCGCATAAGACAAATATGGCTCCCATGGACTTCGACAGGCACATATTGTGGAGCTTGCTCACCCATATTCAGAATAGTTATTTGAGTGCACCTCTGTCACTCATAGAATATTTATATTCTCTGCAAGAGTGTCTCGCCACTCGTGTCTTGTGGTTTTGTCATGCTTTTTCTTATTTTCTTTTTGATGTGTGTGATGATGTCAACATTTAAAAGTATAAAATCAAAATCTCTTCCATATTTTAAACTTTTCTATTACTATTCCAAGCTTTAAATATGTGCTGTTTTCAATTGTAACAGTCTGAAAATTTGATAGAAATCACCAAATATGAATTAAAAAACACGAATAAAAGACATGTTGTATTCATATATGGGCTGTCAATGTTGTAGCCAATACACAATGGCAAATAAACACAGAAAAAATATATACTAATGAGATTAAAAGGCAAAAATATACATACATTTTGGACACATTGTCTATTGCATCATATGCAATATCACCCAAATATAGAATTTAGTATGACTGTCTGAAAATTGAAATAAACAGGACTTTGCAAAGAGAGCTTGACGTTTGTTTTCTGTATATTGTTGATTTACAATGACTACCTTTCACTGCCCAAACATAGACGCTACAAATTCAAACTTTTTCCAAAACCTGCTTAGTATTGATGGGGTATTGCCCATCAATTTTGTCATCATTTACGGTCTTTATTGGGTGCAAAGTATTGACCAAACATGATCAGCTTTGACTCATAAGCACACTAGGTGACTCAAATTACTTCAGTCAACAATGTCAAAGTATTGACCAAACATGATCAGCTTTGACTCATAAGCACTCTAGGTGTCTCAAATTACTTCAGTCAACAATTTCGAAGTATTGATACTAATGCTTTCTCTGCTAATCAGGGAGAGCCAAGGGTTTTCCCCACTGCTCTTCTCCTGATGCCGGGTGTTCAGTGAATACAACACAAACAGAACGTCGTTTTGAAATGTGCTGACAGACCGACAAACATCATCCAGTCCAGTGCAGTCCAGTCCAGTCCAGTCCAGTTCAGTCCAGTCCTGTCCAGTCCAGTGCAGTCCAGTCCAGTCCAGTCCAGTCCTGTCCAGTCCAGTGCAGTCCAGTCCAGTGCAATCCAATCCAATCAAATCAAAATGTGAACAAAGACAATCTTTCTTTGTCCCATGAATATTTTATTTGCACTGTCGTATTCGTAGAATTCTTATGTGTGTATTGAAAGTGTGAAGAGACATCTTCAGTCGAGGACATTTTGAGTTTTTATCTTGCAACAGCAAAACAGCAGCAGCAGCAGCAACAACAACAAAGCAGTAGCAGCAGCAACAGCCGCAGCACCAGTCGCAGCAGCAGTCGCAGCAGCAGTCGCAGCAGCAGTCGCAGCAGCAGCAATAGCAGCAGCAGTCGCAGCAGCAGCGGCAATAGCAGCAGCAGCAGCAGTAGCGGCAAGAACAACGAGAATAACAGCAACTAAAGAGCACTTTTGAGAGAACCACCTCCAATGTAGCAACATATTCTCTTCCGTGGTCTGTATATTTCATTCAGGCAGCCAGGCCTGACGCTACGAAGTTGAGTTCATTTTAGTGGCTGAAACTTGTGAAAGCGATACATTTCTGAGTGCCCAACGCATTCGACAACGTCATCATTAGTTTGACTTCATAAACGTTGTGATTTGCGATAACATTTATCTTTTTCGTCGCAATTTCAAAGCTAGATAACAGATACCCTCCAAAATTTAAAGGATTTTTTTACTCACATGCGAAGCCAAAGTGAGTCTATGTACTCAGCCGTTTCGTCTGTCCGGGCGTGGTGTCGTCCGTAACCAACTTTAACATTGGATTTTTCTCGGATACTATTAAGTCTATCAACACCCAATTTGGCTGATGGTGTATGATGACAAGGCGTCAAAAAACATACATAGTGACGACCTTGCTTCAAGGGCAATTTCGCAGGGGCCGTAAATGTTGTCTAAAAAACAGCCATTTTTCACTTGTTTCCAATTCTCTCTGAAGTGTTTGAGATTGGATACCTGACATATATATGGTATATAGGGCAAAGAGATCCCTATCTTTGGATACCAATTTGATTGACCTCTCTTCAAAATCAAGGTCACAGGAGCTCTTCAAAGTTGGATTGTATACATAATTTGAAGTGACCTTGACCCTGAACTATGGAAGATAACTCTTCCAAACTTCATACGATTACAGTACAAATGTTATACTTTCATACTAGGTCACCAGTGTCGTCCGTCTTGGCGTCCGGGCGTCCGGGCGTCCTGTCATCAATAAAAAAAACTTGAACATTGGATTTTTCTCGGAGACTATTAAGTCTATGAACACCCAATTTATCATGGTGGTGTAGGATGACAAGGCGTTAAAAAACACTCACAGTGACGTGACCTTGCTTCAAGGTCAAGGTCACAAGAGCTCTTTAAAGTTGGATTGTATATACATTTTGAAGTGACGTTGACACTGAACTATGGAAGATAACTCTTCCAAACTTCTCAACATTGTAGTACACATGTTATTCTTTCATCATGAGACACATTTGGTCACATATCGTCAATGTCAAAGTCACTTTGACCCTTAAAAAATGTGACCAAAGTGGGGTAGTGAACCACTAAAAGTGACCATATCTCATGGTAGAAAGTGCCAATAAGCACACTTGTGATTCCTGTCTTGAATTAACAGCTTTGTGTTGCATGACCTTGGATGACCTTGACCTTGGGTCAAGGCCACATGTATTTTGGTAGTAAAAATATGTAAAGCATTTCTTATTGTATGATGTCATTGCTAGGTTTAGTTGTTTGACCTTGAAGGTCACCTGAATATCAAGGTCATGTAAATGTCAAAGTCAAGCATGTGAGTCGTATGGGCTTTGCCCTTCTTGTTCTCGGCTAAAACCGAGGCTTTCCACCGAATTTCATCAGGACCCGTTGTGAACGTTCTTAGTTATTGTGCTGAAATTCTAACTAACGAAGGAACTGAGGGTAATGATAACCTCCGCCAGATAACAATGACCACACTTACATCTAGCATTGCGTGCATACTGTGTTTCACTAATATCTCTATCATCAGCCCAAATGCTGTGTGGTCTTTGCGCTTTCGGGACCTGCACCAGTGGCACTCGCAGAGCCGGCCCCAAGCAGCGCTTCTGTGCCACCGGGAGGTCTCTTGAAAATCAAACTTCGGAAGACGTCAATCGCATCAGGGCATATGCGGTTCTTCCGAATTCAAAGGGAGGCAGCTTCCACAGTATTCTGCAGATACTTTATCACCGCATCTGATTATCTAGCATGCTCACCTAGACTTCGAGTCAACCCGACCATGGGCAGACTGACAAAGCCCTTGCATCAGATTTGACAAGGAAAGCACGGCAGGCCCAACCCACTGCCCTGCAACGCTATTATTACACTTTCATCCATCTTGATAACACCGTTTCCAGGGAGGTTGTGTTTTAGCCTTGATTTGTGGTTTCAGCTCTTGATTCAGGTTCAGGTTCAGGTCTTGATTCAGGTTCAGGTTCAGGTTCAGCTCTTGAATGAGGTTCAGGTTCAGGTTCAGCTCTTGAATGAGGTTCATGTTCAGGTTCAGGTCTTGATTCAGGTTCAGGTTCAGCTCTTGAATGAGGTTCAGGTTCAGGTTCAGCTCTTGAATGAGGTTCAGGTTCAGGTTCAGCTCTTGAATGAGGTTCAGGTTCAGGTTCAGCTCTTGAATGAGGTTCCGGTTCAGGTTCAGCTCTTGAATGAGATTCACGTTAAGGTTCAGCTCTTGAATGAGGTTCAGGTTCAGGTCCAGCTCTTGAATGAGGTTCAGGTTCAGGTTCAGGTCTTGATTCAGGTTTAGGTTCAGGTTCAGCTCTTGATTCAGGTTCAGGTTCAGCTCTTGATTCAGGTTTGTGTTCAAGTCTTGATTCAGGTTCAGGTTCAGGTCTTGATTCAGGTTCAGGTTCAGGTCTTGATTCAGGTTCAGGTTCAGCTCTTGATTCAACTTCAGGTTCAGCTCTTGATTCAGGTTTAGGTTCAGATTCAGCTCTTGATTCAACTTCAGGTTCAGCTCTTGATTCAGGCTTAGGTTCAGCTCTTGATTCGGGTTCAGGTTTGGCTCTTGATATTAGGTTCAGGTTCAGGTCGTGATTCAGGCTTAGGTTCAGCTCTTCATTCGGGTTCAGGTTTGGCTCTTGATATTAGGTTCAGGTTCAGGTCTTGATTCAAGTTCAGGTTCCGCTCTTGATTCAAGTTCAGGCTCCGCTCTTGATTCAAGTTCAGGTTCAGCTCCTCATCAGGTTCACGTTCTGCTCTTGCTTCAGGTTCAGGTTCAGCTTCTGTTTCAGGTTCAGGTTCAGCTATTGATTTAGGTTCAGGTTTCGCACTTGATTCAAGTTCAGGTACAGCTCTTAATTCAGGTTCAGTTTTAGCTCTTGATTCAGGTTTAGGTTCAGCTCCTCATCAGGTTCAGGTTCAGCTCCTGTTTCAGGTTCAGGTTCAGCTCCTGTTTCAGGTTCAGGTTCAGCTATTGATTTAGGTTCAGGTTTAGCTCTTGATTCAAGTTCAGGTACAGCTCTTAATTCAGGTTCAGTTTTAGCTCTTGATTCAGGTTCAGGTTCAGTTTCAGCTCTTGATTTACGTTCAGGTTCAACCCTTGATTCAGATTCAGGTTCAGGTTCAGGTTCTGGTTCAGGTTCAGGTTCAGGTTTAGGTTCAGTTCCGGTTCAGGTTCAGTTTCAGGTTCAGCTCTTAATTTACGTTCAAGTTCAGTCAACTCTTGATTCATGTTTTGGTTCAGCTCTTGATTCAGGTTTGGGTTTAGTTTACATTAGTTTAGTTATTTTTTTTTTACCAAAATGACTGCAAAAGTTTAAAATTGAACATGTTGAACTTTAGTGGAAGGTCAGGATTTTACCTAAGGAACCGTCCATTACATTTTGGAGGTTAGCTATTATCTCGTTTTGGGATTACAACCAAAATAGAAATTTTTCACAAAATCACAAAGTTGATGACGTCAAACTATTGATGACGTCGTCGAATGCTTTCAGCACCCATACATCGCTTTCAATTTCGGCCACTAAAATGACCGGAACTTGGTAATGTCAGGTCTGGCTAGCAGAACATCCTGCCTGAAGAAGTTACACAGACCATAGAAGAGAGCGTGTGGAATTCTTTGCGCTCTCAGACCCCTCTCTAGCTGCAGTATTCGACATCTCTCTTCCTCGTCGTCGTTATCATCATCATCATCAGCAGCAGCAGCAGTAACAGCAGCAGCCTCAGCAACAGCAGCTGCAGCAGCAGCAGCAGCAGCAGCCACAGCACACTGGTTTCCATCATCATCTATGTCGTCTTTGTGCTCATTTCTTTTTCTCTCGGTGTGATTCGTGTTTGCAAAGCTTTAGTTTTGACCATTGCCGTAGCACTACCCATCACAACACGACTCTGCAGTGCATGCAGTGCGACTCTCATGCAGTGCTGCCACCATGCAGTGCGACTCTCATGCAGTGCTGCCAACATGAAGTGCGACTCTCATGCAGTGCTGCCACTATGCAGTGCGACTCTCATGCAGTGCTGCCAACATGAAGTGCTGCCATCATTCAGTGCTGCCACCATGCAGTGCTGCCACCATGCAGTGCTGCCACCATGCAGTGCTGCAACCATGCAGTGCTGCCACCATGCAGTGCGACTCTCATGCAGTGCTGCTACCATGTAGTGCTGCCACCATGCAGTGCTGCCACCATAAAGTGCTGCCACCATGCAGTGCGACTCTCATGCAGTGCTGCTACCATGTAGTGCTGCCACCATGCAGTGCTGCCACCATAAAGTGCTGCCACCATGCAGTGCGACTCTCATGCAGTGCTGCTACCATGTAGTGCTGCCACCATGCAGTGCTGCCACCATAAAGTGCTGCCACCATGCAGTGCGACTCTCATGCAGTGCTGCTACCATGTAGTGCTGCCACCATGCAGTGCTGCCACCATAAAGTGCTGCCACCATGCAGTGCGACTCTCATGCAGTGCTGCTACCATGTAGTGCTGCCACCATGCAGTGCTGCCACCATAAAGTGCTGCCACCATGCAGTGCGACTCTCATGCAGTGCTGCCACCATGCAGTGCGACTCTCATGCAGTGCTGCCACCATGCAGTGCGACTCTCATGCAGTGCTGCCACCATGCAGTGCTGCCACCATGCAGTGCTGCCACCATGCAGTGCTGCCACCATGCAGTGCGACCATGCAGTGCTGCCACCATGCAGTGCGACTCTCATGCAGTGCTGCCACCATGCAGTGCGACTCTCATGCAGTGCTGCCACCATGAAGTGCTGCCACCATGCAGTGCTGCCACCATGCAGTGCTGCCACCATGCAGTGCTGCCACCATGCAGTGCTGCCACCATGCAGTGCGACTCTCATGCAGTGCTGCCACCATGCAGTGCTGCCACCATGCAGTGCTGCCACCATGCAGTGCGACTCTCATGCAGTGCGACTCATGCAGTGCTGCCACCATGCAGTGCGACTCTCATGCAGTGCTGCCACCATGCAGTGCTGCCACCATGCAGTGCGACTCTCATGCAGTGCTGCCACCATGCAGTGCTGCCACCATGCAGTGCGACTCTCATGCAGTGCGACTCTCATGCAGTGCGACTCTCATGCAGTGCTGCCACCATGCAGTGCTGCCACCATGCAGTGCGACTCTCATGCAGTGCTGCCACCATGCAGTGCGACTCTCATGCAGTGCGACTCTCATGCAGTGCTGCCACCATGCAGTGCTGCCACCATGCAGTGCGACTCTCATGCAGTGCGACTCTCATGCAGTGCTGCCACCATGCAGTGCTGCCACCATGCAGTGCGACTCTCATGCAGTGCGACTCTCATGCAGTGCGACTCTCATGCAGTGCGACTCTCATGCAGTGCGACTCTCATGCAGTGCTGCCACCATGCAGTGCGACTCTCATGCAGTGCTGCCACCATGCAGTGCGACCCTCATGCAGTGCGACTCTCATGCAGTGCGACTCTCATGCAGTGCGACTCCATGCAGTGCTGCCACCATGCAGTGCTGCCACCATGCAGTGCGACTCTCATGCAGTGCTGCCACCATGCAGTGCTGCCACCATGCAGTGCGACTCTCATGCAGTGCTGCACCATGCAGTGCTGCCACCATGCAGTGCTGCCACCATGCAGTGCTGCCACCATGCAGTGCGACTCTCATGCAGTGCTGCCACCATGCAGTGCTGCCACCATGCAGTGCGACTCTCATGCAGTGCGACTCTCATGCAGTGCTGCCACCATGCAGTGCTGCCACCATGCAGTGCTGCCACCATGCAGTGCTGCCACCATGCAGTGCTGCCACCATGCAGTGCTGCCACCATGCAGTGCGACTCTCATGCAGTGCTGCCACCATGCAGTGCTGCCACCATGCAGTGCTGCCACCATGCAGTGCGACTCTCATGCAGTGCTGACACCATGCAGTGCTGCCACCATGCAGTGCTGCCACCATGCAGTGCTGCCACCATGCAGTGCTGCCACCATGCAGTGCTGCCACCATGCAGTGCTGCCACCATGCAGTGCTGCCACCATGCAGTGCTGCCACCATGCAGTGCGACTCTCATGCAGTGCTGCCACCATGCAGTGCTGCCACCATGCAGTGCTGCCACCATGCAGTGCTGCCACATTGCAGTGCGACTCTCATGCAGTGCTGCCACCATGCAGTGCTGCCACCATGCAGTGCTGCCACCATGCAGTGCTGCCACCATGCAGTGCTGCCACCATGCAGTGCTGCCACCATGCAGTGCTGCCACCATGCAGTGCTGCCACCATGCAGTGCTGCCACCATGCAGTGCTGCCACCATGCAGTGCTGCCACCATGCAGTGCTGCCACCATGCAGTGCTGCCACCATGCAGTGCTGCCACCATGCAGTGCTGCCACCATGCAGTGCTGCCACCATGCAGTGCTGCCACCATGCAGTGCTGCCACCATGCAGTGCTGCCACCATGCAGTGCTGCCACCATGCAGTGCTGCCACCATGCAGTGCTGCCACCATGCAGTGCTGCCACCATGCAGTGCTGCAACCATGCAGTGCTGCCACCATGCAGTGCTGCCACCATGCAGTGCTGCCACCATGCAGTGCTGCCACCATGCAGTGCTGCCACCATGCAGTGCTGCCACCATGCATTGCTCCTACCATGCAGTGCTGCCACCATGCAGTGCTGTTACCATGCAGTGCTGCCACCATGCAGTGCGATTCTCATGCAGTGCTGCCACCATGCAGTGCTGCCACCATGCAGTGCGATTCTCATGCAGTGCGATTCTCATGCAGTGCTGCCACCATGCAGTGCTGCCACCATGCAGTGCTGCCACCATGCAGTGCGATTCTCATGCAGTGCTGCCACCATGCAGTGCTGCCACCATGCAGTGCGATTCTCATGCAGTGCGATTCTCATGCAGTGCTGCCACCATGCAGTGCTGCCACCATGCAGTGCTGCCACCATGCAGTGCTGCCACCATGCAGTGCTGCCACCATGCAGTGCTGCCACCATGCAGTGCTGCCACCATGCAGTGCTGCCACCATGCAGTGCTGCCACCATGCATTGCTCCTACCATGCAGTGCTGCCACCATGCAGTGCGACTCTCATACAGTGCGACGTCCTAGCGGTGCTGCAACCATGCAGTGCTGCCACCATGCAGTGCTGCCACCATGCAGTGCT
The DNA here is from genome assembly GCA_034096865.1 of Theodoxus fluviatilis. Classification (NCBI taxonomy): domain Eukaryota; kingdom Metazoa; phylum Mollusca; class Gastropoda; order Cycloneritida; family Neritidae; genus Theodoxus; species Theodoxus fluviatilis. The sequence goes on along the minus strand of JAWQFJ010012521.1, from coordinate 25,463 downwards.
GCCACCATGCAGTGCTGCCACCATGCAGTGCTGCCACCATGCAGTGCTGCCACCATGCATTGCTCCTACCATGCAGTGCTGCCACCATGCAGTGCTGTTACCATGCAGTGCTGCCACCATGCAGTGCGATTCTCATGCAGTGCTGCCACCATGCAGTGCTGCCACCATGCAGTGCGATTCTCATGCAGTGCGATTCTCATGCAGTGCTGCCACCATGCAGTGCTGCCACCATGCAGTGCTGCCACCATGCAGTGCTGCCACCATGCAGTGCTGCCACCATGCATTGCTCCTACCATGCAGTGCTGCCACCATGCAGTGCGACTCTCATGCAGTGCGACTCTCATGCAGTGCGATTCTCATGCAGTGCGACGTCCTAGCGGTGCTGCAACCATGCAGTGCTGCCACCATGCAGTGCTGCCACCATGCAGTGCTGCCACCATGCAGTGCTGCCACCATGCAGTGCTGCCACCATGCAGTGCTGCCACCATGCATTGCTCCTACCATGCAGTGCTGCCACCATGCAGTGCGACTCTCATACAGTGCGACGTCCTAGCGGTGCTGCAACCATGCAGTGCTGCCACCATGCAGTGCTGCCACCATGCAGTGCTGCCACCATGCAGTGCTGCCACCATGCAGTGCTGCCACCATGCAGTGCTGCCACCATGCATTGCTCCTACCATGCAGTGCTGCCACCATGCAGTGCTGTTACCATGCAGTGCTGCCACCATGCAGTGCGATTCTCATGCAGTGCTGCCACCATGCAGTGCTGCCACCATGCAGTGCGATTCTCATGCAGTGCGATTCTCATGCAGTGCTGCCACCATGCAGTGCTGCCACCATGCAGTGCTGCCACCATGCAGTGCGATTCTCATGCAGTGCTGCCACCATGCAGTGCTGCCACCATGCAGTGCGACTCTCATGTTGTGCGACTCTCATGCAGTGCGACTCTCATGCAATGCTGCCACCATGCAGTGTTGCCACCATGCAGTGCTGCCACCATGCAGTGCGATTCTCATGCAGTGCTGCCACCATGCAGTGCTGCCACCATGCAGTGCTGCCACCATGCAGTGCTGCCACCATGCAGTGCTGCCACCATGCAGTGCTGCCACCATGCAGTGCTGCCACCATGCAGTGCTGCCACCATGCAGTGCTGCCACCATGCAGTGCTGCCACCATGCAGTGCTGCCACCATGCAGTGCTGCCACATTGCAGTGCGACTCTCATGCAGTGCTGCCACCATGCAGTGCTGCCACCATGCAGTGCTGCCACCATACAGTGCTGCCACCATGCAGTGCTGCCACCATGCAGTGCTGCCACCATGCAGTGCTGCCACCATGCAGTGCTGCCACCATGCAGTGCTGCCACCATGCAGTGCTGCCACCATGCAGTGCTGCCACCATGCAGTGCTGCCACCATGCAGTGCGACTCTCATGCAGTGCTGCCACCATGCAGTGCTGCCACCATGCAGTGCTGCCACCATGCAGTGCTGCCACCATGCAGTGCTGCCACCATGCAGTGCTGCCACCATGCAGTGCTGCCACCATGCAGTGCTGCCACCATGCAGTGCTGCCACCATGCAGTGCTGCCACCATGCAGTGCTGCCACCATGCAGTGCTGCCACCATGCAGTGCTGCCACCATGCAGTGCTGCCACCATGCAGTGCTGCCACCATGCAGTGCTGCCACCATGCAGTGCTGCCACCATGCAGTGCTGCCACCATGCAGTGCTGCCACCATGCAGTGCTGCCACCATGCAGTGCGACCATGCAGTGCTGCCACCATGCAGTGCTGCCACCATGCAGTGCTGCCACCATGCAGTGCGACTCCCATGCAGTGCTGCCACCATGCAGTGCTGCCACCATGCAGTGCTGCCACCTCATGCAGTGCTGCCACCATGCAGTGCTGCCACCATGCAGTGCTGCCACCATGCAGTGCTGCCACCATGCAGTGCTGCCACCATGCAGTGCTGCCACCATGCAGTGCTGCCACCATGCAGTGCTGCCACCATGCAGTGCTGCCACCATGCAGTGCTGCCACCATGCAGTGCTGCCACCATGCAGTGCTGCCACCATGCAGTGCTGCCACCATGCAGTGCTGCCACCATGCAGTGCTGCCACCATGCAGTGCTGCCACCATGCAGTGCTGCCACCATGCAGTGCTGCCACCATGCAGTGCTGCCACCATGCAGTGCTGCCACCATGCAGTGCTGCCACCATGCAGTGCTGCCACCATGCAGTGCGACTCTCATGCAGTGCTGCCACCATGCAGTGCTGCCACCATGCAGTGCTGCCACCATGCAGTGCTGCCACCATGCAGTGCTGCCACCATGCAGTGCTGCCACCATGCAGTGCTGCCACCATGCAGTGCTGCCACCATGCAGTGCTGCCACCATGCAGTGCTGCCACCATGCAGTGCTGCACACCATGCAGTGCTGCCACCATGCAGTGCTGCCACCATGCAGTGCTGCCACCATGCAGTGCGACTCTCATGCAGTGCTGCCACCATGCAGTGCTGCCACCATGCAGTGCTGCCACCATGCAGTGCTGCCACCATGCAGTGCTGCCACCATGCAGTGCTGCCACCATGCAGTGCTGCCACCATGCAGTGCTGCCACCATGCAGTGCTGCCACCATGCAGTGCTGCCACCATGCAGTGCTGCCACCATGCAGTGCTGCCACCATGCAGTGCTGCCACCATGCAGTGCTGCCACCATGCAGTGCTGCCACCATGCAGTGCTGCCACCATGCAGTGCTGCCACCATGCAGTGCTGCCACCATGCAGTGCTGCCACCATGCAGTGCTGCCACCATGCAGTGCGACTCTCATGCAGTGCTGCCACCATGCAGTGCGACTCCATGCAGTGCTGCCACCATGCAGTGCTGCCACCATGCAGTGCTGCCACCATGCAGTGCTGCCACCATGCAGTGCGACTCTCATGCAGTGCTGCCACCATGCAGTGCGACTCTCATGCAGTGCTGCCACCATGCAGTGCGACTCTCATGCAGTGCTGCCACCATGCAGTGCTGCCACCATGCAGTGCTGCCACCATGCAGTGCGACTCTCATGCAGTGCTGCCACCATGCAGTGCTGCCACCATGCAGTGCTGCCACCATGCAGTGCTGCCACCATGCAGTGCGACTCTCATGCAGTGCTGCCACCATGCAGTGCTGCACCATGCATTGCGAATCCATGCAGTGCTGCCACCATGCAGTGCTGCCACCATGCAGTGCTGCCACATTCCGGAGCGACCATGCAGTGCTGCCACCATGCAGTGCTGCCACCATGCAGTGCTGCCACCATGCAGTGCTGCCACCATGCAGTGCGACTCTCATGCAGTGCTGCCACCATGCAGTGCTGCCACCATGCAGTGCTGCCACCATGCAGTGCTGCCACCATGCAGTGCGACTCTCATGCAGTGCTGCCACCATGCAGTGCTGCCACCATGCAGTGCTGCCACCATGCAGTGCTGCCACCATGCAGTGCTGCCACCATGCAGTGCTGCCACCATGCAGTGCTGCCACCATGCAGTGCTGCACCATGCAGTGCGACTCCATGCAGTGCTGCCACCATGCAGTGCGACTGCAGTGCGACCATGCAGTGCTGCCACCATGCAGTGCTGCCACCATGCAGTGCTGCCACCATGCAGTGCTGACACCATGCAGTGCTGCCACCATGCAGTGCTGACACCATGCAGTGCTGCCACCATGCAGTGCTGCCACCATGCAGTGCTGCCACCATGCAGTGCTGCCACATTGCAGTGCGCCACAGTGCAGTGCGCACCATGCAGTGCTGCCACCATGCAGTGCTGCCACCATGCAGTGCTGCCACCATGCAGTGCGACTCTCATGCAGTGCTGCCACCATGCAGTGCTGCCACCATGCAGTGCTGCCACCATGCAGTGCTGCCACCATGCAGTGCTGCCACCATGCAGTGCGACTCTCATGCAGTGCTGCCACCATGCAGTGCTGCCACCATGCAGTGCTGCCACCATGCAGTGCTGCCACCATGCAGTGCTGCCACCATGCAGTGCTGCCACCATGCAGTGCGACTCTCATGCAGTGCGACTCTCATGCAGTGCTGCCACCATGCAGTGCTGCCACCATGCAGTGCTGCCACCATGCAGTGCTGACTCTCATGCAGTGCTGCCACCATGCAGTGCTGCCACCATGCAGTGCTGCCACCATGCAGTGCTGCAACCATGCAGTGCTGCACCATGCAGTGCTGCCACCATGCAGTGCTGCCACCATGCAGTGCTGCCACCATGCAGTGCTGCCACCATGCAGTGCTGCTCCATGCAGTGCTGCCACCATGCAGTGCTGCCACCATGCAGTGCTGCCACCATGCAGTGCTGCCACCATGCAGTGCTGCCACCATGCAGTGCTGCCACCATGCAGTGCTGCCACCATGCAGTGCGACTCTCATGCAGTGCTGCCACCATGCAGTGCTGCCACCATGCAGTGCTGCCACCATGCAGTGCGACTCTCATGCAGTGCTGCCACCATGCAGTGCGACTCTCATGCAGTGCTGCCACCATGCAGTGCTGCCACCATGCAGTGCTGCCACCATGCAGTGCTGCCACCATGCAGTGCTGCCACCATGCAGTGCGACTCTCATGCAGTGCTGCCACCATGCAGTGCTGCCACCATGCAGTGCTGCCACCATGCAGTGCGGCCACCATGCAGTGCTGCCACCATGCAGTGCTGCCACCATGCAGTGCTGCCACCATGCAGTGCTGCCACCATGCAGTGCTGCCACCATGCAGTGCTGCCACCATGCAGTGCGACTCTCATGCAGTGCGACTTTCATGCAGTGCTGCCACCATGCAGTGCTGCCACCATGCAGTGCTGCCACCATGCAGTGCTGCCACCATGCAGTGCTGCCACCATGCAGTGCTGCCACCATGCAGTGCTGCCACCATGCAGTGCTGCCACCATGCAGTGCTGCCACCATGCAGTGCTGCCACCATGCAGTGCTGCCACCATGCAGTGCGAATCTCATGCAGTGCTACCACCATGCAGTGCTGCCACCATGCAGTGCGACTCTCATGCAGTGCGACTCTCATGCAGTGCTGCCACCATGCAGTGCTGCCACCATGCAGTGCTGCCACCATGCAGTGCTGCCACATGCAGTGCGACTCTCATGCAGTGCTGCCACCATGCAGTGCTGCCACCATGCAGTGCTGCCACCATGCAGTGCTGCCACCATGCAGTGCTGCCACCATGCAGTGCTGCCACCATGCAGTGCGACACCATGCCGTGCTGCCACCATGCAGTGCTGCCACCATGCAGTGCGACTCTCATGCAGTGCTGCCACCATGCAGTGCTGCCACCATGCAGTGCTGCCACCATGCAGTGCGACTCTCATGCAGTGCTGCCACCATGCAGTGCTGCCACCATGCAGTGCTGCCACCATGCAGTGCGACTCTCATGCAGTGCTGCCACCATGCAGTGCGACTCTCATGCAGTGCTGCCACCATGCAGTGCTGCCACCATGCAGTGCTGCCACCATGCAGTGCGACTCTCATGCAGTGCTGCCACCATGCAGTGCGACCATGCAGTGCTGCCACCATGCAGTGCTGCCACCATGCAGTGCGACTCTCATGCAGTGCGACTCTCATGCAGTGCTGCCACCATGCAGTGCTGCCACCATGCAGTGCTGCCACCATGCAGTGCGACTCTCATGCAGTGCTGCCACCATGCAGTGCTGCCACCATGCAGTGCTGCCACCATGCAGTGCGACTCTCATGCAGTGCTGCCACCATGCAGTGCTGCCACCATGCAGTGCTGCCACCATGCAGTGCTGCCACCATGCAGTGCGACCCATGCAGTGCTGCCACCATGCAGTGCTGCCACCATGCAGTGCTGCCACCATGCAGTGCGACTCTCATGCAGTGCTGCCACCATGCAGTGCTGCCACCATGCAGTGCTGCCACCATGCAGTGCGACTCTCATGCAGTGCTGCCACCATGCAGTGCGACTCTCATGCAGTGCTGCCACCATGCAGTGCTGCCACCATGCAGTGCTGCCACCATGCAGTGCTGCCACCATGCAGTGCTGCCACCATGCAGTGCTGCCACCATGCAGTGCTGCCACCATGCAGTGCTGCCACCATGCAGTGCTGCCACCATGCAGTGCGACCCTCATGCAGTGCTGCCACCATGCAGTGCGACTCTCATGCAGTGCTGCCACCATGCAGTGCTGCCACCATGCAGTGCTGCCACCATGCAGTGCTGCCACCATGCAGTGCTGCCACCATGCAGTGCGACTCTCATGCAGTGCTGCCACCATGCAGTGCGACTCTCATGCAGTGCTGCCACCATGCAGTGCTGCCACCATGCAGTGCTGCCACCATGCAGTGCTGCCACCATGCAGTGCTGCCACCATGCAGTGCGACTCTCATGCAGTGCTGCCACCATGCAGTGCGACACTCATGCAGTGCTGCCACCATGCAGTGCGACTCTCATGCAGTGCTGCCACCATGCAGTGCTGCCACCATGCAGTGCTGCCACCATGCAGTGCGACTCTCATGCAGTGCTGCCACCATGCAGTGCTGCCACCATGCAGTGCTGCCACCATGCAGTGCTGCCACCATGCAGTGCTGCCACCATGCAGTGCGACTCTCATGCAGTGCTGCCACCATGCAGTGCTGCCACCATGCAGTGCTGCCACCATGCAGTGCGACTCTCATGCAGTGCGACTCTCATGCAGTGCTGCCACCATGCAGTGCTGCCACCATGCAGTGCTGCCACCATGCAGTGCTGCCACCATGCAGTGCTGCCACCATGCAGTGCTGCCACCATGCAGTGCTGCCACCATGCAGTGCGACTCTCATGCAGTGCTGCCACCATGCAGTGCTGCCACCATGCAGTGCTGCCACCATGCAGTGCGACTCTCATGCAGTGCTGCCACCATGCAGTGCTGCCACCATGCAGTGCTGCCACCATGCAGTGCGACTCTCATGCAGTGCTGCCACCATGCAGTGCTGACACCATGCAGTGCTGCCACCATGCAGTGCGACTCTCATGCAGTGCTGCCACCATGCAGTGCTGCCACCATGCAGTGCTGCACCATGCAGTGCTGCCACCATGCAGTGCGACTCTCATGCAGTGCGACTCTCATGCAGTGCTGCCACCATGCAGTGCTGCCACCATGCAGTGCTGCCACCATGCAGTGCGACTCTCATGCAGTGCTGCCACCATGCAGTGCTGCCACCATGCAGTGCTGCCACCATGCAGTGCTGCCACCATGCAGTGCTGCCACCATGCAGTGCTGCCACCATGCAGTGCGACTCTCATGCAGTGCTGCCACCATGCAGTGCGACTCTCATGCAGTGCTGCCACCATGCAGTGCGACTCTCATGCAGTGCGACTCTCATGCAGTGCTGCCACCATGCAGTGCTGCCACCATGCAGTGCTGCCACCATGCAGTGCGACTCTCATGCAGTGCTGCCACCATGCAGTGCTGCCACCATGCAGTGCTGCCACCATGCAGTGCTGCCACCATGCAGTGCGACTCTCATGCAGTGCTGCCACCATGCAGTGCTGCCACCATGCAGTGCGACTCTCATGCAGTGCTGCCACCATGCAGTGCGACTCTCATGCAGTGCTGCCACCATGCAGTGCTGCCACCATGCAGTGCGACTCTCATGCAGTGCTGCCACCATGCAGTGCGACTCTCATGCAGTGCTGCCACCATGCAGTGCGACTCTCATGCAGTGCGACTCTCATGCAGTGCTGCCACCATGCAGTGCGACTCTCATGCAGTGCTGCCACCATGCAGTGCGACTCTCATGCAGTGCTGCCACCATGCAGTGCGACTCTCATGCAGTGCTGCCACCATGCAGTGCTGCCACCATGCAGTGCGACCCATGCAGTGCTGCCACCATGCAGTGCGACTCTCATGCAGTGCTGCCACCATGCAGTGCGACTCTCATGCAGTGCTGCCACCATGCAGTGCGACTCTCATGCAGTGCTGCCACCATGCAGTGCGACTCTCATGCAGTGCGACTCTCATGCAGTGCTGCCACCATGCAGTGCGACTCTCATGCAGTGCGACTCTCATGCAGTGCTGCCACCATGCAGTGCTGCCACCATGCAGTGCGACTCTCATGCAGTGCTGCCACCATGCAGTGCTGCCACCATGCAGTGCTGCCACCATGCAGTGCGACTCTCATGCAGTGCGACTCTCATGCAGTGCTGCCACCATGCAGTGCGACTCTCATGCAGTGCTGCCACCATGCAGTGCGACTCTCATGCAGTGCTGCCACCATGCAGTGCGACTCTCATGCAGTGCGACTCTCATGCAGTGCTGCCACCATGCAGTGCGACTCTCATGCAGTGCGACTCTCATGCAGTGCTGCCACCATGCAGTGCGACTCTCATGCAGTGCTGCCACCATGCAGTGCGACTCTCATGCAGTGCTGCCACCATGCAGTGCGACTCTCATGCAGTGCTGCCACCATGCAGTGCGACTCTCATGCAGTGCGACTCTCATGCAGTGCTACTCTCATGCAGTGCTGCCACCATGCAGTGCTACCACTATGCAGTGCGACTCTCATGCAGTGCTGCCACCATGCAGTGCGACTCTCATGCAGTGCTGCCACCATGCAGTGCTGCCACCATGCAGTGCTGCCACCATGCAGTGCTGCCACCATGCAGTGCGACTCTCATGCAGTGCGACTCTCATGCAGTGCGACTCTCATGCAGTGCTGCCACCATGCAGTGCGACTCTCATGCAGTGCGACTCTCATGCAGTGCGACTCTCATGCAGTGCTGCCACCATGCAGTGCGACTCTCATGCAGTGCTGCCACCATGCAGTGCTGCCACCATGCAGTGCGACTCTCATGCAGTGCTGCCACCATGCAGTGCGACTCTCATGCAGTGCGACTCTCATGCAGTGCTGCCACCATGCAGTGCGACTCTCATGCAGTGCTGCCACCATGCAGTGCGACTCTCATGCAGTGCGACTCTCATGCAGTGCTGCCACCATGCAGTGCGACCCATGCAGTGCGACTCTCATGCAGTGCTGCCACCATGCAGTGCGACTCTCATGCAGTGCTGCCACCATGCAGTGCGACTCTCATGCAGTGCTGCCACCATGCAGTGCGACTCCATGCAGTGCTGCCACCATGCAGTGCGACTCTCATGCAGTGCTGCCACCATGCAGTGCTGCCACCATGCAGTGCGACTCTCATGCAGTGCTGCCACCATGCAGTGCGACTCTCATGCAGTGCTGCCACCATGCAGTGCGACTCTCATGCAGTGCTGCCACCATGCAGTGCGACTCTCATGCAGTGCTGCCACCATGCAGTGCGACTCTCATGCAGTGCTGCCACCATGCAGTGCTGCCACCATGCAGTGCGACTCTCATGCAGTGCGACTCTCATGCAGTGCTGCCACCATGCAGTGCGACTCTCATGCAGTGCTGCCACCATGCAGTGCGACTCTCATGCAGTGCGACTCTCATGCAGTGCGACTCTCATGCAGTGCGACTCTCATGCAGTGCTGCCACCATGCAGTGCGACTCTCATGCAGTGCTGCCACCATGCAGTGCGACTCTCATGCAGTGCTGCCACCATGCAGTGCGACTCTCATGCAGTGCTGCCACCATGCAGTGCGACTCTCATGCAGTGCGACTCTCATGCAGTGCTGCCACCATGCAGTGCGACTCTCATGCAGTGCGACTCTCATGCAGTGCGACTCTCATGCAGTGCTGCCACCATGCAGTGCTACCACATGCAGTGCGACTCTCATGCAGTGCTGCCACCATGCAGTGCGACTCTCATGCAGTGCTGCCACCATGCAGTGCGACTCTCATGCAGTGCTGCCACTCATGCAGTGCTGCCACCATGCAGTGCGACTCTCATGCAGTGCGACTCTCATGCAGTGCGACTCTCATGCAGTGCGACTCTCATGCAGTGCTGCCACCATGCAGTGCGACTCTCATGCAGTGCGACTCTCATGCAGTGCTGCCACCATGCAGTGCGACTCTCATGCAGTGCTGCCACCATGCAGTGCTACCACCATGCAGTGCTGCCACCATGCAGTGCGACTCTCATGCAGTGCGACTCTCATGCAGTGCTGCCACCATGCAGTGCTGCCACCATGCAGTGCTGCCACCATGCAGTGCGACTCTCATGCAGTGCGACTCTCATGCAGTGCGACTCTCATGCAGTGCTGCCACCATGCAGTGCGACTCTCATGCAGTGCGACTCTCATGCAGTGCGACTCTCATGCAGTGCGACTCTCATGCAGTGCTGCCACCATGCAGTGCGACTCTCATGCAGTGCGACTCTCATGCAGTGCGACTCTCATGCAGTGCTGCCACCATGCAGTGCGACTCTCATGCAGTGCTGCCACCATGCAGTGCGACTCTCATGCAGTGCTGCCACCATGCAGTGCGACTCTCATGCAGTGCGACTCTCATGCAGTGCTGCCACCATGCAGTGCGACTCTCATGCAGTGCTGCCACCATGCAGTGCTGCCACCATGCAGTGCGACTCTCATGCAGTGCTGCCACCATGCAGTGCGACTCTCATGCAGTGCGACTCTCATGCAGTGCTGCCACCATGCAGTGCTGCCACCATGCAGTGCGACTCTCATGCAGTGCGACTCTCATGCAGTGCTGCCACCATGCAGTGCGACTCTCATGCAGTGCTGCCACCATGCAGTGCTGCCACCATGCAGTGCGACTCTCATGCAGTGCTGCCACCATGCAGTGCGACTCTCATGCAGTGCTGCCACCATGCAGTGCTGCCACCATGCAGTGCGACTCTCATGCAGTGCGACTCTCATGCAGTGCGACTCTCATGCAGTGCTGCCACCATGCAGTGCGACTCTCATGCAGTGCTGCCACCATGCAGTGCGACTCTCATGCAGTGCGACTCTCATGCAGTGCGACTCTCATGCAGTGCTGCCACCATGCAGTGCGACTCTCATGCAGTGCTGCCACCATGCAGTGCGACTCTCATGCAGTGCGACTCTCATGCAGTGCTGCCACCATGCAGTGCTGCCACCATGCAGTGCGACTCTCATGCAGTGCTGCCACCATGCAGTGCTGCCACCATGCAGTGCTGCCACCATGCAGTGCTGCCACCATGCAGTGCGACTCTCATGCAGTGCTGCCACCATGCAGTGCGACTCTCATGCAGTGCTGCCACCATGCAGTGCTGCCACCATGCAGTGCTGCCACCATGCAGTGCTGCCACCATGCAGTGCTGCCACCATGCAGTGCGACTCTCATGCAGTGCTGCCACCATGCAGTGCTGCCACCATGCAGTGCTGCCACCATGCAGTGCGACTCTCATGCAGTGCTGCCACCATGCAGTGCTGCCACCATGCAGTGCTGCCACCATGCAGTGCTGCCACCATGCAGTGCTGCCACCATGCAGTGCTGCCACCATGCAGTGCTGCCACCATGCAGTGCTGCCACCATGCAGTGCTGCCACCATGCAGTGCGACTCTCATGCAGTGCTGCCACCATGCAGTGCGACTCTCATGCAGTGCTGCCACCATGCAGTGCTGCCACCATGCAGTGCGACTCTCATGCAGTGCGACTCTCATGCAGTGCTGCCACCATGCAGTGCTGCCACCATGCAGTGCGACTCTCATGCAGTGCTGCCACCATGCAGTGCTGCCACCATGCAGTGCTGCCACCATGCAGTGCTGCCACCATGCAGTGCTGCCACCATGCAGTGCGACTCTCATGCAGTGCTGCCACCATGCAGTGCTGCCACCATGCAGTGCTGCCACCATGCAGTGCTGCCACCATGCAGTGCTGCAACCATGCAGTGCTGCCACCATGCAGTGCTGCCACCATGCAGTGCTGCCACCATGCAGTGCTGCCACCATGCAGTGCTGCCACCATGCAGTGCTGCCACCATGCAGTGCTGCCACCATGCAGTGCGACTCTCATGCCACCATGCAGTGCTGACACCATGCAGTGCTGCCACCATGCAGTGCTGCCACCATGCAGTGCTGCCACCATGCAGTGCTGCCACCATGCAGTGCTGCCACCATGCAGTGCTGCCACCATGCAGTGCTGCCACCATGCAGTGCTGCCACCATGCAGTGCGACTCTCATGCAGTGCTGCCACCATGCAGTGCTGCCACCATGCAGTGCTGCCACCATGCAGTGCTGCCACCATGCAGTGCGACTCTCATGCAGTGCTGCCACCATGCAGTGCTGCCACCATGCAGTGCTGCCACCATGCAGTGCTGCCACCATGCAGTGCTGCCACCATGCAGTGCTGCCACCATGCAGTGCTGCCACCATGCAGTGCTGCCACCATGCAGTGCGACTCTCATGCAGTGCTGCCACCATGCAGTGCGACTCTCATGCAGTGCTGCCACCATGCAGTGCGACTCTCATGCAGTGCTGCCACCATGCAGTGCGACTCTCATGCAGTGCGACTCTCATGCAGTGCTGCCACCATGCAGTGCTGCCACCATGCAGTGCGACTCTCATGCAGTGCTGCCACCATGCAGTGCGACTCTCATGCAGTGCGACTCTCATGCAGTGCTGCCACCATGCAGTGCTGCCACCATGCAGTGCTGACTCTCATGCAGTGCTGCCACCATGCAGTGCGACTCTCATGCAGTGCTGCCACCATGCAGTGCTGCCACCATGCAGTGCGACTCTCATGCAGTGCGACTCTCATGCAGTGCTGCCACCATGCAGTGCGACTCTCATGCAGTGCTGCCACCATGCAGTGCGACTCTCATGCAGTGCTGCCACCATGCAGTGCTGCCACCATGCAGTGCTGCCACCATGCAGTGCGACTCTCATGCAGTGCTGCCACCATGCAGTGCTGCCACCATGCAGTGCTGCCACCATGCAGTGCGACTCTCATGCAGTGCTGCCACCATGCAGTGCGACTCTCATGCAGTGCTGCCACCATGCAGTGCTGCCACCATGCAGTGCGACTCTCATGCAGTGCGACTCTCATGCAGTGCTGCCACCATGCAGTGCGACTCTCATGCAGTGCTGCCACCATGCAGTGCTGCCACCATGCAGTGCTGCCACCATGCAGTGCTGCCACCATGCAGTGCGACTCTCATGCAGTGCTGCCACCATGCAGTGCTGCCACCATGCAGTGCGACTCTCATGCAGTGCTGCCACCATGCAGTGCGACTCTCATGCAGTGCTGCCACCATGCAGTGCTGACACTCATGCAGTGCTGCCACCATGCAGTGCGACTCTCATGCAGTGCGACTCTCATGCAGTGCTGCCACCATGCAGTGCTGCCACCATGCAGTGCTGCCACCATGCAGTGCTGCCACCATGCAGTGCTGCCACCATGCAGTGCTGCCACCATGCAGTGCTGCCACCATGCAGTGCTGCCACCATGCAGTGCGACTCTCATGCAGTGCTGCCACCATGCAGTGCTGCCACCATGCAGTGCTGCCACCATGCAGTGCTGCCACCATGCAGTGCGACTCTCATGCAGTGCGACTCTCATGCAGTGCTGCCACCATGCAGTGCGACTCTCATGCAGTGCGACTCTCATGCAGTGCGACTCTCATGCAGTGCTGCCACCATGCAGTGCGACTCTCATGCAGTGCTGCCACCATGCAGTGCGACTCTCATGCAGTGCGTCTCTCATGCAGTGCGACTCTCATGCAGTGCTGCCCACATGCAGTGCTGCCACCATGCAGTGCGACTCTCATGCAGTGCTGACACCATGCAGTGCGACTCTCATGCAGTGCTGCCACCATGCAGTGCGACTCTCATGCAGTGCTGCCACCATGCAGTGCGACTCTCATGCAGTGCGACTCTCATGCAGTGCGACTCTCATGCAGTGCTGCCACCACGCAGTGCGTCTCTCATGCAGTGCTGCCACCATGCAGTGCTGCCACGATGCAGTGCGACTGTCATGCAGTGCGACTCTCATGCAGTGCTGCCACCATGCAGTGCGACTCTCATGCAGTGCTGTCATTATGCAGTGCTGCCACCATGCAGTGCGACTCTCATGCAGTGCTGCCACCATGCATTGCGACTCTTATGCAGTGCTGCCATCTGATGCAATTTTTCAGCAGCAGGAATCTGTGGTTGTGCAGTCATTGAAAGTAAAACTCTCATCTAAAGGCCTTTGCACACGAGCCAACTCCACTCGGGCAACTCGATTGCTCGCTATACATTGCTTCGTGCGTGATGTCGGTTGAAAGCAACTGGTATTTTAAGCAACTTTTCACGCCAGCAGCAACTGAGTTGCTCGTGTGTAAAGCTGTTCTAGTTTCGGGGGCAGTGGCGTGCCACTCTCTGTGAATCCACCAATCACCGGGGAATTTAGAGCCTCGTTCTCGCGTTCTCGCGACTATTGCACAATTAAATGGCGGACATGTATACGGTTCGCACAGAAAACGCTGTATTTGGGGATGCTAGAAACCCATCCAAAGAACATGTAAGCCATGAACAGCATTAATTTATCAAAACTGCATGTTGAATGCATCAATAGGTCGTGAAAGCTCCTACATTTTAAAAATAGAAATGGAGGCCGATGCATGTACACGCCGAAGCATCACCTATAATCTTTGTCACATTGTGTACAAAGCTGGTGTTGTCTGATACCACGAATACGATACATTTAAATTGCATCTGTGCTATGAAAATACTGTTCAGATTAAATTGATTAATTAATTGAGGCCCAACCAGCTGCAACAATTCCTGAAAATGTTCATGGCTCATTCGAAGGAAAGTTCTTGTTGCCTTGAGATCTTCGTTGAGGAGCTCTTGTAGCAGACACGAGTAGGCACCATGCCTTGGTCGTTTTGTCAACCATTCACGATACCAACACGATCTTTTTCTCTTTTTACTTTGCTCGGCAATTATAAGTATTGCAGCAACAGCTGCAACATCATCATTAGATGACGAAGTACTATCGCCATTGTCACTCTAAGTTTCAGCCATGCTAGGGCAAGCCTTCGGGGGAGAGATGCAGAGCGTCTTAAGTGCAAGCGCGGGAATTAATACGTTTCCATAAATACAACGTGGCGAGAGGTAAAAGGTCACAGTGGAAGCGTGTGCGGGCTCAGTCTCCAGCATTGCCTGCCACATGGCAAGCAGCCGGCCGCAAGCAACGTGGCAAGAGACTTTGGTTGCCTCGTGTGCGAAGGCCTCTCGCCGAATACGCAGCCTTCCTTGCTGAGTCTCAAGACCCAAAGATAGGTCGTGACAAATCTTCCGAATAATTGTATTCTTTCTTTATTTTAAAACAAGAAGCGTTTGTTTCTTGGTCCCGAGCGCTTGCCGTCAGGCGTGAACCCCTGGGGTCGTGCCCAGCGGGACTGAATGCTCCAGCAGGTCTGTGGCCAGCAGCTGCTAGTAGCGGCTCCCACTGGTCGCTGTGGCGCACCCAGCGGCGGCTGTGGCTGCTGTTTGTCGCTGTGGCGCAGGCGGCGGCTTGTGGCTGCTGTAGTGGCTAAGAGACCTGTCGCCTGCACCCCCTTTTTTGTGAGTCTCAAGACGCCCGGGGTCAAAGCTAGGTGTGGGTGACCTATGGCAGCCCCAATGCCACCACCAGCACCACCACAACCACCACCATCATCACCACCACCACCACCACCACCACAACCACCACCACCACCACCACCACAACCACCACCACCACCACAACCAATACACCACCACCACCATCACAACCACCACCACCTCCACCACCACCACCACCACCACCACACACCACCACCACCACCGCCACCACCACCACCACACCACCACTACCACCACAACCACCACCACCACCACAACCACCACCACCACCACCACAACCCTAACCACCACCATCACTACCACCACCGAAACCACCCCCACCACTACCACCACCACCACCACCACCACCACAACCAATATCACCACCACCACCACCCCACCACCACCACAACTGTAGAAGATTGCAATCCGTGAATTTGTGTTTCTTTGCTTTCAGCATCAGGTCTGTGACAAAAACGTCGAAAGTTTCACCTTCGTTCTGGTTTCTGCTGAAAAAATTATGTTTCTCGATCGTTACGTTTTTTCTTGGTGCGCAGTACGTGTCGAATTTCTTGATTATGCATTCACTGACATGGAAATATTCTGCAGCCTTACAGTGTTGGTACACGTCGCATTCTTCTACAGCCCAGTGGAACGTATTGTAGATGTCAAACGCTTCAGGACCGATGATATGTAGCAGTGTCATGCTTTGCACCTTGCGGCTCTTGCTGTCAAGTTCACTTGCCGCTTGATAGATGAGGAAGGCTTGCTTGAAGCGTTTCCAGTTGTATGCGACATTGCCCTGAACTTGCAGTGGTTCTGGTGGGTTCAGGCGATCCATATCTCTGACACCATAAAGACGCGTTTCAGCCTTGTGTTCAATCAAGCTTCAAACAACAGACATGTTGTCGGCTTCGTTTTAGCAATCTTTTTATTCTTCTCCTCATTACATCATTGATGACGTCATTCTATCCCGGTTGTGAGTTATCCCCTGCGTTCCGTTGCACTCTGCTTCATCTCTGCTACGGTGTAGCAGGCTCAGGAGTTTCGATTGGTCGGTTTCTTTAATTATTTTTGAAGCACGTTACCATTAAAAGTAGAGGGTTTTGGAGGCCCCCTTTGAATACACGAATCTCCAATATTATTTCACACTCAAATTTTTCACTATTGATCGAGGAAACGACTTAATAAAAGCATTAGGGGCGAAAATCCATTAATAACAAAAGGGAGGTAACCATCACCAGTCATAGAGGAAGGTCACAGGAATCCAAAAATGTGTGTCGTCTGCTAAATCGTTACACTCATGGGTATAAATGCCGACGTTTACTACAAATATCAAACCAATGCATACAATCCACTCTGCCACGGTGATGAGAGCACGAAAACATTTATTTATTCGAAATTTGACAGCAATCGGCACGTTTGCCACTTCCATTTTATGTAAACTCCATGGTTCGAAGCATGTTTACCGTGCTTAGTTCTGTTTAGTATGAGCCAATCAAATGCGGCTACGAGTTCTGTAGTTTCATCGTTGCTAGGCTCTAGCTGCTGCGCGACCTTGACAGGAAGTTGACCTCTGCCACTGGGTGAAACGTCACCAAAAATTGTGTATGAATGATTTTCGACCCTAATATTTTTATTAAGTCGTTTCTTCGATCAAGAGTGATACATTTGAGTGTGAAATAATATTGGGGATTCGTGTATTCAAAGGGGGCCTCCATAACCCTCTACTTTTAATGGTAACGAGCTTTTAAAATAATTAAAGAAACCGACCAATCGAAACTCCTGAGCCTGCTACACCGTAGCAGAGATGAAGCAGAGTGCACGGAACGTAGGGATCATCTCCTCACACAAGCAAAGAAACACAAATTCACGGAGTGCAATCTTCTACAGACAGCGTTCACAGTTCACCACCACAACCATCACAACCACCACCACCACCACCACCACCACCATCACCACCACCACTACCACCACCACCACCACCACGAGTGGTTAGCGCGCTGGACCTACAGCCGCTTGCGGCCAGTGGGTGCGGCGTTCGAAGCTGCGCGGTCCCCAGAATTGCATCCTTGAGCAAGATGCTTAACTCCCATTGCTTCTCCCCACCCAGGAGTGAAACCGGGTACCAAATGGCCCTCTTTAGGGCTACCAAACGGCCCTCCTCAGGGCCTCTCCCCAGGTCCTTCGGATGAGACATTAATAAACCGAGGTCTAGTGTGTGATGCGCATTCACAACATCAAAATCACGCACTATAAAGATCCTGACGCTCATGTCCTCGACGGGTGGGTGTCGGCCACAGTAAAAACACCCAGCACGCACAATTTCTCCTTTGTGGAAAACAGTGTGCCAGCGCCCTTGGCAGCAGGAGACTGGTCTCATTGACTTGAGACACTACACACTGAGAGACAGCCTCAACATCGGCTTAAGCGCCTTGAGCATGCTGCCAGCATGGATACGTGCGCTATACAAGTAGACATCATCATCATCATCATCATCACCACCACCACCACCACACCACCACTACCACCACAACCACCGCCCCCACAACCACCACCACCACCACAACCACCACCACCACCACAACCCTAACCACTACCATCACTACCACCACCGAAAAGCACCACCACTACTACCACCACCACCACCACCACCACCACCACAACCACTATCACCACCACCATCCCACCACCACCACCACAACCACCACAACCACAACCACAACCATCACAACCACCACTACCACCACAACCACCACCACCACCACAACCACCACTACCACAACCATCATCAATGCCACCACCACCACAACCACCATCAATGCGACCACCACATCCACCACCACCACCACCACCACAACCACCACCACTACCACCATCACCACCACCACAACCACAACCATCACACCACCACAACCACCACAACCACCACCACTTCAACCACCATCATTGCCACCACCACCACCACCACCACCACCACCACAACCACCACCACCACCACATCACCACCACAACCACCACCACCACAACCACCATAAATGCCACCACCTACCCCACCCAACCCCACCCAACCCCACCCCATCCCCCAGTCAAAGTGGCTGCTTTGGGCCCACCCTGGCTGAGCTAGGGATATTTCAGTCTTATTAGACCCGACATTCAGGGATTCCAGGTAATGAGGGGATCAAAAAGCGGCTCTAGTCGTATGTTTTTCTCGTCGCAATGACTTCCACGTGAAGAATTCCCGTATTTCCAAAAAGGTTAACTTATTTGAGAAATTCAATAATCCTCTACTCAGTAAACAAGACCCTTACATCCAATAAAGAATACTATCAATAAGAAACAAAAACACGACAAACACCAAAATCAAAGTCTTTCGGGCACACGCCCTTCTTCAGTGAACGTTACAGACCTTTAAAGAATGTGAATGACTCATGGCCATTTTTGGGGGGGTCGTGACGTTACGAGAGATGACGTCAACAAAAAGATGACGTCAGAAAGTGATACATTTGCTTAGAAAAACCAGGGATATTTGGGGGGAAGGAAAACGGGTTAGTTAGGAAGAAAGTAAAACAACACAAAAAAGAAGAAAATAGGAACGCCATTCATACCACATTCACGGTAAGTTTGCTTGTCTTTTTCCTCCTACGCTGTTTGAAACATCCCAGATAAGAGGGCGGGAGGTGGGATGCAAAGAAAGAAATGAACTGAACTGAACTGATTTATTGCCAGGCTGACAACCAATTCAAAGCTTGAGGTTTAACACACAAATGTACACATGCTCTGATGGTGGTATTGATTATCAGAGGATATATTCCTAATCTCCGTATACTAAGTGGTTTGGAGTTCTGAAGTCCATCCCAATAAATTTCTTACATGCAAACGCGTGTGCCTTTTCTATTTTTCCTCTCCTTGTTAGGCTCCATATTTCTGAATCGTAACATAATGTACGCTGTATCTGACCAAAGACATTATCTAACGGTACCACCAGCTTCTGATGTTTTGATGCGATTTGTCATTTGGCCTCTCGTGACGTTCGTGGGAACATCACTTCCGGTGGAATGAAAGCAAAGGGGACTAGTAATAATCGTGTTTTCACATAGTAGTGTTTTTCATGTGCATTTAATTAACTCGAAGATTCAAAGAAAGTAGTGTATTACTTTTGTACACATGTTATTCTTTCATCATAAGACACATTTGGTCACATATCATCAAGGTCAAGGTCATTTTGACCCCTTTTAAATGTGACCAAAATGGGGTAGTGAACCACTGAAAGTGACCATATCTCATGGTAGAAAGTGCCAATAAGCACATTTGTGCTTCCTATGTCTTGAATTAAGAGCTTTGTGTTGCATGACCTTGGATGACCTTGACCTTGGGTGGTCGCACGTATTTTGGTAGGAAAAATGTGCAAAGCAGTTCTTAGTGTATGATGTCATTGCTAGGTTTAGTTGTTTGACCTTGACCTTGAAGGTCACCTGAAGGTCAAGGTCATGTAAAGGTCAAGGTCATGTAAAGGTCACGGTCAAGCATGTGAGTCGTATGGGCTTTGCCATTCCTGTTTCTCTCAGTTTTCCATACTCTAAATCTCACAGTTTGGCATAAGCACGTTCAGTTCTTTCCTCTGCAGCTTCTCCCCTGCATCCACCCCCAGTACATTGTTCCTTCACGGTACTCACCTCCTCCCTTCTATACCTTTATTTCCATCCGATTCCGTTACACCACTAATCTGTACCTACTGTCATGGCAGAACTGCTTGTCCCACCACAGCTGCTGGGATTTACTGGGCTTCAGAAGGGATACTTTTGGTTTTAACGTTCACATCGGTTCATCAAGTGACTTCTTCTTGCACATACATACATACATACATACATACATACATACATACATACATACATACATACATACATACATGCATACATACATACATACATACACACACACACACACACATACATACATACATACATACATACATACATACATACATACATACATACATACATACATACATACATACATACATACATACATATCAAAACGACTTTATTCATCAGATTGGTACATTTACGGTACAAGATGAATTACACACATGGTGACTTGAAGTCATGAAGAGGTTATGAAAGCAACAGATACTGGATCACTCACAGAGTTCACCCTGTGGGGGATAGGCATTGCGGAGCCGCACAAGAGTTACCACTCTTCGCAAAGTACTAGGTGGATATTTGGAATCTAGGGCAGTCAAACATCATCAAAATAATATACCTTATCGCTCTCATTATCTCCCACACACACCCTACCGTCATCCTCATCATCACCTCACATACACATCTACACATCGAAAGGACTTTATTACTCAAAGTTGGTACGTTTACAGTACATAATGCACTTGACACATAGTAGCTTGAAGACATGGGGAGGGGAGGGGAAGGGAGGGAGGGGAGGGAAGGGGAGGGGAGGGAGGGGAGGAGGAGGGAGGGGAGGGGAGGGGAGGGGAGGGGAGGGAGGGGAGGGGAGGGAGGGGAGGGGGGAGGAGGGGAGGGGAGGGGGGAGGGGAGGCGAGAGGAAGGAGGAATGGAAGGGAGGGGAGGGGGGAGGGGAGGCGAGGGGGAGGGGAGGAGAGGGGGAAGGGGAGGGGAGGGGGAGGCGAGGTGAAGGGGGAGGGGAAGTGAGGGGAGGGGGGAGGGGAAGGGAGGCGAGGGGAGGGAGGAGGGAGGCGAGGGGAGGGGAGGGGAGCGAGGGGAGGGGAGTATACATTTACAAACATTGACTGCACCATCACAGGTCTACATGGTAAAAGGAAATATGAAACGAAATTACTGTTGCAGTATTAGTCATCATCAGCAATATCATAATCAACATCATCACCGCCATCATCAGTATCTTCAGCAGCATTACTACCATCATCACTGTCTCATCCACCATGAAAACCACTGACATCACTCTTGCCATACGCTCTCAAAACGCCGGCACCACCAGCACAAGCACCGCACCCGTCACTGACATTATCACCAGCGCCAAGAACGCCAGGAAAAGTCCCTGAATTCCCGTGCAATGGGAGAGCTCAATGTTTTTAGCCACTCGTACCTGTTGCATTTTCACCGGTCAGTCAGTTCAACCATAGGAGACACGTGTTGTCGCCCCTGAGCTAATTCAGAGTCTTGCATGCGCTACCGCTCTGCACCGCTGCTTCCATATGATGTTTGACCCTATCATAGCACTGATGGAACAGAAAGAGGTCACACCTCGGGCGCGTGATGCTGAAAGTCCACACAGCTTCAGTCCGCTCACAAACCTGGAGTGCACACTCCCTAGTGAGCCCACAACGAGCACTACTGTTTTGCAGCAGTATCCCAACTCGTTGATCTTTTGACAGAGTGGGAGATACTTATTGAATTTGTTCTGATAGCAGTCATCAGCAAATGCGTCGAAGGGCACAGATACTTCCACTATGAGACACGATTTTCTAGTGGAGTTGATGATGCACGCGTCGGGTCTAGTGTGCCGCACATCTACAAACACTTCGTTCCCTCCTTCAGCAAAGTGTGACGGAGTCACATGCTGATCACGGAGGACGGTTGCGCAGGGATTCGCCTCTGCCACGTTTCTCGTGACGATCTCGCTGACTCTGTTGTGTCGCTTCTGTATAGCTGTCTTGTTGTTTTTACAGCCGTTGATGATGTGGCTGACAGTCTCTGAGTGGAAACCGCATCTCGGGCATAGTTTGGGCCACGTTGCTGGGTCGTACAGATGCAGTAGGGTGTTGCATTCAAGGAGCTGTAGCCTGGCTTTCACTATGAATTTCACAAGGTTGTCATTGATTCTTAGATTTACCAGATGTTGATTTGACAGCCTATGGTTGATGTTGTTTGTCCGGGCTATTCTACCTTGAGACTGTTTTTCCTTCCAGCACTCTAAGTTTTTGTCCAGTTCCATAAGCTTGAAACTTGTGAAGAATGCTGTAGGGTCAGTGAACGACAGCTCGATGTCATCGTCTGCCTTTGCAGTTAACACGTAGTTTCCGCCGGTGGTCTTGGTCAGACGAATTCCCAGTCTACTTGTTGTTGGCATCCGTCAGTCTCGTGAGACTATGGGGGTGTGCGCCAGGTTTGGTCAGCCACTGTAAAACAGTGGCACTGAAGTGACCTCTCCAGGGCGCGAGCCTGGGCAGCGTGTATGGAGATCCTGGGTTGCCCAGTCGACAGAATCCCCCACTCGGCCTCGCTGGTGTGGTCCAAAGGAACGCGGAGCGATACGTTTGGCACCAGTCTGGCTGCAGAAGCTGCCGGAAGGAGGTCAAGACTGACGACCAACCGCCTTAGGGGCTTCACTCCGGATTTGTGTAGGGTTTACTCCTTAGCCTTTCCTCCTCCCGAAGGTATCCACAAGGCAGCGGAGCCCTAGTTTTATTCGCCTCTTACGAATCGCGCAGGGAGACGCGGTGGGTCAATTCTTACCCCGAGCCCGCAGGGGTGGGTTTTACATCAGAGTTTCCCTCTCCTAGACGAACTGCCTGACGAGGCTAACGAGCTCCATCTGCCCGGGTTTGAAGTCGGAGTTGTCCTTCTCCTAGACTGGTTGCCAACCAAGGCTTATGAGCCCAGTCTGCCCAGTTCCCGGTTATACCGCCGAGTGCTCGGTTGCACCTGCAGGAAGCTTTGTGAGTAACAGGGGGACCACGTGAAGGTGTTCCTGAAGGAGCATTTGGGTAGGAGAGGCCATATGCGTGCATGTGCAGCGAGCTGCATTGCAGCAGCAATCACTACCCCGGGATGGGAGAGGCTATGTGTTGCGCGTCACCATCCATTTGCTGTGCGGGACGTAGGGCCCAGACCACAACCCCCCCAAAATATTGGCAGCGGTGGGATTCGAACCCACGCCTCCGAAGAGACTGGTCTACTACGAAGATCGTTAAGCTGGATCCAGTGCGATTTCTTCCAGTTGACTTTCGACGATTTTTTCAGCGTGTATTTTCCGCCTGTGCAGTATCCAGTGAAGCTGTTTTCTTCATCGCCGTCTAGCTGTGGGGCGCATTTTCTCTTAGTCAGGTGGAGGTCTAGTGACTGTCTAGCTGTGTGCCTTGTCTGGTCATCGTCGCTGTTGAGCACGCTCAGCGCGAATGAAAGTTTCTTGGCGTAGTACATGGTGCGCGGGTTCAGCAAACCAAGTCCTCCTGATGTGCGCGGGCAGAACATGAATGCGCGATTTGAGGATTTGTTTAATCCCAGCCATGATCGCACGTAGGACACAATTTCATCTTCGATGTGATCAAGGTCTTTCTCGTTGATATGGATGTTGCTGTAGTAGAAGTGGAGCTTGGAAGTAGCCATGGTGTTTATAGCTTGGATCTTGGCGGCAACTGGAAGTGGTGCAACATCAATTTTCTCCAAGATTTCATCAAACTCGATGATCATTTGCTTGACCTGGTCTTCTTCGGCGGTAGCGGTCAGGTTGATCTCGTGCCCTAGATATCTGTACGGCTGAGATTTGTCAAGGCGTGGGATTGGTGCGTTCTGCACGGATATTTCGTGCTCACCCGTTGTGTCTTTTTTGCTCCAGTTATTGCCACTACATACATACATACATACATACATACATACATACATACATACATACATACATACATACATACATACATACATACATACATACATACATACATACATACATACATACATACATACATACATACATACATATCAACAGAATTTTATTCACCAAAGTTGTACAATATCTATACATGGTGGATAAATACATACACTCGAAATATAGAGCCGTCAAGTATGAGCCCACACTCTATGCCACAAGGAGGGAACCCCAAGGAAGAGAAATATAACAGACTACAACATTTCTTATTTCCCACACTACACTGAGATGGACAGGAGTGTCTTACTGCTGTTAAGCTCACTGACTCAAGGGAGATAATCGAGTTGCAACGGCACATTTCATGTATGAGAAAAATATCAGCAGTGCATACAATTCACTTAACACATTTTACTTCTTAATCTGTATATTCCCTATATACATTTACACTCAAAATAAAGGCATATGTATGGCGATATCTGCCTCAGTTTTACCATTTATTTGTTCAACCTTGTCTGCACTATTTTGATTTAATTTCTGCCTTTGTTTTACTTGACACACTCATCCCAAATGTACATGTCATTTTACAAAGATTCCCCTCCGCCCCCCTCCCCTCTCCCAATATCGAATCACACATATTCTCTGCATATGGGATATTGCAACATGCATTGAATATATATGGGATAGACGGATACAATTTGAATCAATGAAACTACATCCTTGCATGGCTGACATCCGGAACTGGCATTAGTCTACATCATGTTTCAGGTCAAGCAAGGTAGTTTTGTAACATCAGCATATCTGTGCAAACGTCACTGCTTACATTATGATGCTCCACACACACACACACACACACACACACACACACACACACACACACACACACACACACACACTTTGTCTGTCTGACTGTCTGTCTGACTTCTAGCTGTCTGTCCTGTCTGTCGGTCGTCGTCTGTCGGCTGGCTATGTATAGTCTGGCTCGTCTAGCCGTCGTACTCTGAGCCGCGATCTCGCTCGTGTATATCACTCTCAGCCGAGGGTCTATTTCTCTCAGCGATCATCGCAGCGTCGCGTATAGATGCGCTCTCTATCCACCTCTCCCCTTCCCCTAGTTTATCCTTTCGTTGACACGTGGCGGAATACTCAAGTCCGACGCGGTCACTCGCAGTAGTCGTCCCGCTAATATTGATGAGTATGCTACCACAAATGCACCACTCATAGGAGCCCTCAGCGGAAATGGAACGACGTCGCATCCTAGGCAGGCTTTCAATCTTCCGCCTAATAGGTGGGGTATGGGGTCAAGTAGGAATGGGGAGGAGTGGAGTGTAGGCAAACGGGGAAAAGGGTGGGGGGGACAAAGGAGGAGGTAGAGGAAACAGTTTCGGTTTGGTCGAGGATGCAATGATGGTGGACT